>JAQOTM010001807.1:0-26622 GCA_029168755.2 Tillandsia fasciculata
CAATGGTTTGGTGGTTGAATACCATTATAGATTAAATAATTGATAGCCAATTGAGGGGGAGTCAAAGAAATGTAAATATGCTCAAAAGATGTGGAAAGAGTTACATCCAATGAGGAGTGTGAAAACTACCACCACATGGAGAAAATGAAAGAAAGAAAAAGATACTCCATGAATGCAAAGCAAATTTTTGTTAAAAAATGTGATGAAATGCATATTGAAATACTTGACTCAGTCATATTTCATGGTTGGTATAAGGTGGGATTTTTGATAAAAGATGCTCAAAGAGCCACTCCTTCAACAGATTGTCTAGATATATTATCTAACTTATCTGGGATTTCAAACATCTATTGATCTTTGTATTTCATTTTCTTTACCAAAATTGATGATTTGATAAAGGCATTACGCATAAGATCAAGATAGATGTGATTGAAGTTGTTCAACTTTAAAGTGTTTTAATTTCGTAAATTTTCGTTTCATTTTTGAGTATTTTTGATAGATTCTGCATAATCTATTCTTGTTGTATGAAACGATGATTTTTGTTTAAAGTTTAATATGCTAAAGTGCTTACATATTTTTTTCTGGATTTTATGGAATTTTACTAAAAATTTTCTGGAGAAAAAGTTGAAGCCGATCCGGATCGGGATAAGAGATCCGGATCCCGAACGCAGGATTCCTCATGCGGGTAGCCGATCCGGATCACATTCACGATCCGATCCGGATCACGGCTAGGGTTTATAACAGAACAAAGAGATTTCAATTTCTTTTACCCTAATCTTTTATTTCCAAGCCTCCAGAGTTTCTCTCTCTAGATTTCTTGCATCTTGGAGCTTCCAAACTCAAAGTTCTTCAATTCCAAGTAAGTTTTGTTGATCAAATCTCGGTGTTTCTCAGTTTTTATCAAACGTGAGTAGAAATCATGGATCTTTTTCGTTTGTGAATGGTTTTTGATCAAACTTCTTTTGAAATAAGAACTCTGGGTCGATTAGTTTTGCTTTTATGCTGGGTTTTTACCTGATTAACGAGTTTTTAGGCTTCGATTTCTAAAAATTCAGTTTTAGGGCATAAAAGAGGAATTTTTGTAAATCATGCGATTGATCTATTTTTAAAATTCTTCTTGCAAAACGAATTTGATTCCTAGCTTCTCTACATGATTATGATTGTTTGGGTACAATTTTTCAAATTTCTCAAAATTAACAATTTTTTCATGTGTTCTTGAGTCCGTGTTCACAGGATACATTTTTCACTAGCATTCAAAATGGTGATCACATGGGTCATTTTCCTACTTGCTGCCATGGTCCATGTCAAGGATGCTGGCAAAGCCTAAGAGGCTAAGAGGACTAAAAAGAGCTCAGAATGATTCCGATACAGATTCGGAAACGGATTCAATCGACTGGGATAATCTCGAGATCGAGGAAGATGTCCCCATTATCTCAAAAGGGAAAGCATCTGCTGAAGCTTCAAAGCATACTGCAGCTGAAAAAGGAAAAGCCCCAATGGAACCAAGTCAAATTACAACAAGAACGAAAACCGGTGCTAGAAAAAGGGGTAGTGCTCGGGGGATTTCTATTGATGAACCAATTGCTAGCCAGCCTCCCCCTCAGGATTTCATTAGCTCCACGAGAATCAAAGATTTTGAGAAAAGAGAATGCATTGGTGAGAGACATGTCAATGTCAAACCAATGATGGAACGCTCTGCAGCCTTTGGGACTTTATTTAATCAAGTTGGTCTCGGTCCAATTTGCAACTTTTCGGAATCAACTGGGTATTGTCCACATTCAGTTCGAATGTTTTATCAAAATGCTGCAAGTCTAACTGATCATGTTGACGGACGCCGAGAATTTCATACTTTGGTTAAAGGTATCAAAATCAAAGTCACTCCCCAACTGATTGGAGAGGTGCTCAGTATGAAAGCCAGATCTGATGGACTTCATTATCTGAAGACTCAAGTCTTCACAGAAAACTCTTGGAGAGTTGTAGTCAATGGAATTTGCCTTCCGGATACTTTGTCTACCGGAAATTCGGTATTTTCTAAAGAGCTTCGAAAAAGAGTATAAGTATATCAACTTCATTGTCTGCTACAACATTCTTCCCAATATGAATACAAAGGTTCTTCGATGGGACAGAATGTTATTTCTTTATCTTCTTGGGAACCCAACCGCAGCAATGGGAGCAAACTTGAACATTCCTTATCTCATTTGGGCTAGGATGACGCGGTATGTTGAACACTCTCACCCCCAGAGAGACTACCATACCCAATGATAATCATGCGCATCCTTAAGAAGTTTAATGTGGATACAAGCGCGAGCTCTTACATGTACAGTTTGGGGACGATCAATGAAACAACGATAGTAAAGTCTTTATCGACAAAACAAGATGATCCTCCATCTCCTCCAATCAGACGAGCTCGACAACCAGCAACTACTTCTACACAGCTCCTGTTCCACCAGCACAACAAGCGCCTCCATCAACCTCTGAAGATGATGCTTCAGTCATTCTATATTTAAAGAACAACAGCGACTTTCTAATGAACAAGAACGCATGTCTGCTGAGTTCACTGAAATGAGAGGAGAAATTCAAGTAGTGAAAAAATGAGCTGGAAGTCATCACTGCTTCTCAAATCACTTTGACCAAGTCCGTCTCTTCAATGAAAAAACTGATGAAGAAAATGTTTGCAAAAATGGGATGCACCACCTCTGATGACTCCGACTCTCAGGATAAATCTTTGTTCTAACCTTCTCTTGCTCTTTGCAGGTTTTTCACTTTTCATGTTTGTGTATCTTTTTAACTCTCCTTGGTTTTGTAATTATTGGCTTTGTTTTGTGACAAAAAGGGGGAGAGAGTTAGAGCGAACTTTGAACAATGAATGATGTGAACTTTGTGAATATCAAGGTAAGTATGACTTCAACTCAACTTTGGTTTTTCTCTTGTGATTTGTAGCATGCCTCTATACTAACTATTCGACTAACTATTTGGGCATGTAATATGACTACCAAGTTGATGTTTGACTAACATTTTGTGACATTTGGTTTTGAATGCTTAGAAGATATGTTGGTTTTTAACTATGATTCTCTTACATATCTGAATTCTTCAAATGTCATGATGAGAATAAACTCTATCTCTGTATTAGTTTTGTATGTTTCAATTCTTGAGGTATCTAACGATTTCTTTTGTCAAGAATGATTTCTTTTTGCAGAGATTACAGATGTCTAAGTCTAGAGTCTGTTTTAGGAGTTTATCTCATGTATTTAATTTTTGGATCTCCATTGTAAATTTTTGTTGTATGGTGATAGCAACAAAAATATTTTTTTGAATTTTCTTTTGTGGATTTGTGTTTTGTCACGAAACCGCCAAAGGGGAGATTGTTACGGAATTTGAGTTGGCGTATTTCGTGAAAGTATTAAGTCTTGAAGATTGAAGATGAAAAACTTTGGATCATATACCTCAATCTCAAGAAAGAAGAATTCAAAAGGATCAGGTATGTTTAACTAAAGATTTTTGGTGATCCGAATACTTCTTGTAGTGTAGAAACACCTGGAAGAATGTTTTATTGCATAAACATCAAAAACTGGACATGGGACATGTTCAGGATCCGGATCGGGCTCGGCAATCCGGATCCCGAAGGGTGTTCGTTCATACAATGTTTCAATCCGGATCGCAGCATTTCATGATCCGGATCCCGAACACTGGTTTTGCCTTTTCACTTGCACGATCCGGATCAGGAATCACAATCCGGATCCCGAACGTGATGTTTGGTGAGACTGTATGAACGATCCGGATCGAGGACTACGATCCGGATCCCGAACTGGCATTTTTCTGGAAATCGTCTTTCTTGCTTCTGCGATCCGGATCGTCCAATTCCAATCCGGATCGCCGTCAGTAAAATCTCCAGAAAAGGCAGTTTTTGATCCTTATCTCCTTCCATTGGTTTCTAACCTATAAATAGACCCTATGATTCATTTTCTAGGGCATCCACATACATCGGCAAAAATTAGAAAAAGATAGCCGAAAAGAAAAAAATCCACATATAGAGAAGAAAGGAAATCAATAGAATTTATTCTATGTTTCTTCATCTATATTGATTGATTTGATTCTAGGTTTTCCATACTCACATTTTGAGTAGAATCAAATCAATGAATGCTTAGATGGTATTTCCGATCTATTTCTAATCTAAGTATTCGGCGGATCATCACCACCCAAAACAAACAACGATTTACCCTAAATCGGCGCGTGGACTCGCGTGGCCTTGTGGATTCAAGGTGCAACCGCTCTCGTGGATTCGGAGCGAGGTACGTTCGTGGATTCGAAGCGTGCTATTGGGTGAAGACCGTGGATTCGGTCGGACGTCGTGGACTCGACGTTGGACGCTGTGGACTCAGCGTTGGGCGCGGATCGTGGATTCGAGAAGCGTCGTGGAGCGAGCGGAGAAGATCTACTAGGAGCGTATGGTAAGAGGTTGAGTCGTCTGTGAGTACGTTATATCACCTTGTACGTGTGTTAATTCTAGTGGATTTCGCCGTGTTATCGGTCCCGTGGTTTTTTACTCCGGTTTGGAGTTTTTCCACGTAAAAATCTTGCGTGTTCATTTATTTTTCCGCATTGGGTTTTGTAGCGCAACGATTTTTGAGTGTTTATTGTTTACACCTATTCACCCCCCTCTAGGTGTTTTTTCCCCTATTTAGATCCAATTACTTTTAACCCAACACACTGTGCATTCTCTGCGGCTGCCTCCAGAGTCTGAAATCTCTGAGCATGCACCAGTGTGTAAACCTCTGGACGGAGGCCTCCCTCGAACAGTTCAACCTGGTGCGGACCGTCACGCGCGACGAAGGGCACGCAGTTCAGCAATTCCATAAACTCCTGGAAGTAGGCATGGGCCGATCGCTCGCCCTGCTGCAGGTTCTTCAAGTCGTCCTCCAACTTCTTCTTCACACTGGTCGAAAAATAGGTGTCCAGCACCAACCGCCGGAACTCCTCCCAGGGCAGCTGTCGAGAAACCCGGAACTCCGGTTGCTCTACCAGCTGCCACCAAAAATCTGCATCTCCGTCCAAACAGTGCACCGCCATGTGTACTCGATACTTCGGGTCGACGAAGAAGTCCCGAAAAAGCTTCTCCATCGCAGAAAGCCATCTCCCAACAGCCGAGGGCTGAGCATCCCGCCCTGAGAATCTAGGTGGTCCCCGCTTAACAAACTGGGAGAGTTTGTCAGCAAAATCCTGCTCCTCCTCCGCAGTCAAAGGCTGAATAACTCCAGGAGCCCCGCTACTCGAAGATGGCGCTGACGGCACAAAAGGTGTCACAGGAGGCACAAAGGCCTCAGGAACAGCTGGGGGTGGTGCCTCTCTCTGAGCGAGCAGCTGATCAATCCTCTGCTGCTGCTGACGATGGCTCTCCGCCAATTGGGCCATCATGGCCCGCAGCTCACCAATCTCAGTGGATCCCGTCTGCACCGGCTCAACAGGGGGTGTAGGGGCACCCAGAGTAGGGATCCGACGTCGGGGAGGCATCCTGCCACAAGAAATCACCAATCAGTAACATAACCCCACACGACCCAATCTAGCGAAAGTCAAAGACATCCCCCAATTTCAGTGACTTTATGTTGTCTGCAGCCAACATAACGGTCCACCAGAAATTGGGTATGTCGATCCTTCTTCACTCACTGGAAGAGTCCAATAAATAAATCGACGACTTTCGCGAAGTGTCACGCCTCTCACGCCCTATCATCCTAGGGTCTGCCAAAAGCCTAGGGTTTCCTAAGTCCCAACTGACCTATCCCTAAGCTCTGATACCAACTTAATCTGTCACGCCCCGGGTGTAGACCAGAACCCGGGCTCGCCAACAGATCCGCCGTGCACACAGAATTTTCCATGTACACGAAGCGCTGGTAACCTGCTCAGATATATAATATGCAATAAAAGAGCACAAACAGAGCTGAACTGAAAGAACTACAAGTAATCTCAGACTGAAATACAGTAAAAACTGAAATAAAAGTACAATAAACTCCCAGCTCACCAAAATAATACAACCAGCTGGCCACAGCCAGACCCAAAAGTAAACTACTATAGTCTGAGATACAAAAGGGAAGTACAGTAATAGTCTAGCTAATCTCTCGCTCGGGGTAGACGATCTAGCTAGTCGGCGATCCTCTTACCTCGATCTGCCGCTGAAGGCCCAGCAGCTCCCACAGTCGACTCTGCAAAACAAAGGGGGAAAGGACAAGAAACAACAATGGGGGTGAGAACTACTAGATAAACCAGTAGCCTCCCCCTAGTGGGTAAAACCTCAAATGCTGACGCACCCACTAGGAATAAAGAGGCAAAAGGAAAGAACAGTGGTATGCAATAAAGACTGCTGAAAAGAAACTACCACTACTATGCCTCTAAATGCAGTGCCAAGAGATGACTGTATATATGCAACTATAAAGCTGACTGCCCAAAGAAACCCAATCAGAGGGCCAGGAAGTACTGGCACTGCCTGCTCTGTCATCACTCACAACTCACCAACTGACCGGCACCCATCACGGTCTAAAAGCCTACTCCGGAGTGGCACTCGAGGGGAGCGACCCACACGAGTAAAGTATCTCTGTAACCAATGTCTCACAATAGCAGGACTGGATCATGACTGTGATCAAAAGTGGGAATACTCCATCCACTAATGCAATCCCGATCCCCAATCTGATGTGATAATAACACCCGGTCAACCGCCCAAAATCCGCGGTTACCGCAGAACCTATAGACCCCCAATCTGGTAAAGTAAAAACATCTGGTCAACCGCCTATCATTCGCGGTTGCCACTATGCCCCACAATCCCCTAAGACAATCCCAACTGTCCCAAACTCAAGGTCCAGACACCACTATCTCAAAATCCCGCTCAGACTCGAGCAACATGCATCGATAGAGAAGAATAACAATAACACATGTTTTCTCCTAAGTCAAGTCCCATAATATAGTGCTGCAGTAAGATAGTGGCCTAACCAGATGTCCAATGAGCATGCAAGTGTTCTCTTTTAAAAACATTTAGAAAGGAACTAAGTTTCATGTGAAGAATAATTTTAGAACTATTTTAAAAATATTGTTGGGTTACAATTTGCATGCGGTTCACGATATAGCAATTGTCCAATTTCTTGTCCCAGATATATCACATAGAAGCTACTAAATTAATTCAGGGGCCAAATACAATAGGTTTATATACCACAAGTTATCTATCACATGTATAATTGGGAAACTCTTTTATTCCTAGTGTGCAGGTCAACAAAGAGGGAAACGCAACCACCCACCTCGAAAAGCGTGCACACAACACCCAGAAAATACCCGCTGTCCTCTAAACACACCGTCAGCTGCAACAATATCCTACAACATCACATAAGTGTACACGGTGTAAAAATTGCAATTCCCAAAACAGCTTTTGCTGTTTTTAAAAATCAGCACGCAAAACGAGGAATTTCACCTCTGTCTCGAGCTCCTAAAATCCCAGAAAAATCACGGTTGCGTTCCTCGCGAAAAAGCCCAAATCGACTCTTAAATCGCCTCGATCCGATATTCCTACGCTGAGAAACAATTCGTCGAAGTCGCCGCTGTCCAAAATCCAAACAGCAAAATAGGGGGTCAAAACACCTCGGGAATCGTGCCAAGGAACCGGAATCCAGAGAAACCATCAACACGGAAAACAAAGCCCTACCTCTTAGGAACACACTGGCGAAGAAATCGTCGGAATCGGACTTCTGTACTGCGCAGGGGACTCCTCGGACTGAAATGCGACGATAACGGGCCGAAATGGGGGAAAACCGAGGCACACTGTAAAATCCGAAACGCCGCTGTCGATCTTCCCAAAAATCTGGAAACGCACCACGAGGTAGAAAAATGTGAGAGGAAAAACTTCTCTTCAAAGATCTCTCCCTGGTTCTCTCTCTTTCTCTTGGAAAAAGCCCAAGAAGAGAGGGGAGGAGGCCTATTTATAGGCCCAAAAATCTTTTGGGAAAATGACCCCTGTGTCCCCACTTTCGGGCGCAGGGGACATTTCGGGCTGCTACAGTGCGGCCCAGCCCAACCCGGGCCGCACACGGGATCCCAGCCCGTCCGACCACCTGTCCAACCCGGCCCAGGGCCCGCCACGCGTCCGCCAAACAGGCGGCAGCCGTGCGGGCCCACCGGGGACGCGCCACGCGTCCCCCTGCGGGGCGGCGGGGTGGGTGGCTCCCGCCAATGGCGGGGCGCCACGTGGCGGGCGCTTCCCCGCCCGTCACGCCCGCCGGGCGCCGCCTGCGCACCTGCGCCGCGCGTGCGTACGGCCGCAGGTGCGCGCCCGCGGGTGCACCTCGCGCACCTGCGCCAACCAACCCGGGGCCGCCACGTGGCGCGCCCCGGTGCACCGTGCACCGCGCCCCACACCGCGCCTGCCCGGCCTGCCCGCGCTGCCCGCGCACCCTCCCGTGCGCCGCGCGCCCTGGACCGGGCCAACCGGCGCCTGCCACGTGGCCCGCCGGTGCACCGTGCACCGGCGGCCCGTTCCGTGGACCGGGAGTGGCGTGCCGGCCCAATCAGAGGCCGCCACGTGTCCCTGGCCGGTCCACAAGTCCCCCCGTGCACCATTTTGCACAGAAAACTTCCGGGGGTCCGTTTTCGGGCATCCGGACTCCAAATTAAATAAGTAAATAGCCGTTTTCAAGCGTTTTTCCGCGCTGAATCCCAATACGGCCTCCGTTTAGCCTGATTCCATTCCTAAAATTCGGCAAAGGCAGCCGAAGGTCAGGCTTGATCCCAAATCCTCCTTGAGTCCAAACAACACATCCCTTTGACATGTTGGGGCCCAACACACCAACACTAGGTGTTCCACACCCCAAACAGGGGAAAAACATAGGGGAAAAACTGGGACACTACATATATGATGAGGTGCTGGGTGCAATTATACCCTACTGAAGATGTCTCGGATGCTAGGGTTGGTGTGAAACTGGTTGGAGGAGATTTGCTCAAGGAATCTTACATTTAATTTGAAACGTCTCTTGGTCTACCCAGGGTGTTTCACGAGGGGTCAGTGAAGATTACTAAGCATCACTTGATCCTCTGTTCCTCCCCAGACCAGCCCGAAGCTTTGAAGAACCCTAGAACACAACCCTTAGAGAGATAATCCGCGAGAGAGAGAAAGAAGGGAAGTAGAACCAACTTCTTCCAGTTGGAGTTGGGAGTGTCTGAGGAGTTTCTTGAGGCCTCTGGACCTTGCTGGAGTCTTGTCGTGGCAGCGCGAAGAAGAGGAAGAGAGATCCGTCTTCTTCCTTTCTTCCCCGAGTTCGGCAAGGTGAGTCTCTTTAACCTTGGATTATAGAAGCCCAGGACCATTAGCAGTGGACTCCTTAGGTCCTTAGCTTCCTCCCTGCAAAGCCCCGAGGCCCTATGCAGCACGGTTAGCCGCGGCCACAATGGGTCGCCGGAAACCTAGGTCTCCTCCGCCGGGGTTGTTCTCGGCAACCAGTGGACCAAGAAGTTGAGATTTTGGGTGCTGGGACTGTAGTAGGTGGGGACCAACTCCACCAAATCTGGGGTACGGTCAACCCAGTTGATGGCAGTTTTATGCCCTAGGTTGGGGTTTTTGGTGCACTCGGCCGAGCCACCTTCTCCGGCGCCGGCAAGCCACTCCAGCGCCGGCCACCCACCCAGAAGGGATGAGGGGACCCAGAGGAGTGCTCCCATGCATTTGCATGGAGCCCATGCAGCACCCGGTTGGCTCGGCCATGATTGACCCGAAAATGGGTTCAAACTCGGCCGCCGGCATTCCGGCCATCTCCGGCCGGGGTGGGAAGGTCGGGAAGCTTCTTGTAGGTCCAAGGAACTTACCATGCAAGTTTGGAAGCTTCTGGTTGGCTCTGAGAAAATTCGCCATTAGAGCCCTCAAGCTCCAAACCGGAGCTTTGCTCCGCCGCACCGCCGCCGCACCCCGAGGCCAGCCAAGGGTCTGGAAAGCTTCAGTGAAGCAAAAAGCACCTGCTGGTGCTTTTGGTTGAGCCCCAGATCTTTTGGTTAAAGCATCACGAAAATCAATGCATAAGTCACCATCTTCTTCCCTAACTCCGGCCATCCGAGGGCTTTTGGCATTCTTCAACTTGATGAGAAAAGACCCCGGAACTCAGTAGAACACTTTGCTTCAAGAAATTCTGGATTTGGTCCAGTAATTGCTGAGAACCAAGCTTTTGTTTTGGTTATGTTATATGTTTATATAGTGTGCCCACCAACTGTTTGTTAAATGCCTCAATGAACTTAGAAGTGAAATTTGACAAAACTTTAATATCAAACTTGTTTCCAATGATCCCCTGAGCTTGATGCTCACTTCAGATCAAGTTAGATCTGTGTGGATTGAAGGTTGGTGCATTGTGAACTAGGGTGTAGGCATGGCTTTGGTTCTGCTTGAACCAGCCCACCTGGGTTTCAACCAAGGTGAGCACTAGGGTCCTGGCAGTGCCCAGACCAATTTTGATATACAAAATATTCTTGTTTGAAGTCTAGATTAAAAGTTATATTAAAATCAACATAAAACGATAATGTTGGAATAAAACTTAGTTCAAGGCTGTTTGCGAAGCCGCGACAGTGTATTCCTGGCTAATTTGGGGTCACTGGACGCGGTGCTCACGTTAGATTTTGGGTTTGAAGAGCCGGAGAAACAAAAATACATTTTGGCTATGTTAGAGAGGAAATTTATGGCCCGAAGTTTGCCTCGGGTTCCGTGCTACCACAAATTGGTGAGCACGGTGTGCAGCAAGACAAATGTCACCTGCTGGAAGTGACGGTTCGTCAAAATAAATTTCCAGTTGAAAGAACGGGCAAAAATAGTACCTAAATTGGCACTAAAAGTGAGAATTTGAAAACCCTTGGGGTCTACTTGCAAAAAAAAAAAATCACATCGTATACTGGTTAGTAAACTGATTTCTGAACAATATAATTTGATTCAGGTGTTCCAGTAGCTCTGATCTTCGAGTTAGTCAGATACGGTCTGTTCGCCTGCGCTTTGACAGGTGGGTTATCTTCGGTCCGGGTTTTATCAGTTCGGCCCTCTGGGGTGCGATACTGGTTGGACCCCTTGTTACGGAATTTGAGTTGGCGTATTTCGTGGAAAGTGTTTCAAGTCTTGAAGATTGAAGATGAAAGAACTTTGGATCGTATACCTCAATCTCAAGAAAGAAGAATTCAAAAGGATCAGGTATGTTTAACTAAAGACTTATGGTGATCCGAATACTTCTTGTAGTGTAGAAACACCTGGAAGAATGTTTAAGTGCATAATAATCAAAAACTGGTGTTCGGACAGGTTCAGGATCCGGATCAGAGCCAGTGATCCGGATCCCGAAGGTTGTTGCTTCATACAATATCTCAATCCGGATCCTAGAAGACTGTGATCCGGATCCCGAATGCTATGTTTTCTGAATTGTATGAACGATCCGGATCAGGGACTACGATCCGGATCCCGAACCCTTGGATTTCTGGAATCGTCAATCTCTTTACGACGATCCGGATCGCAGTAACCTCGATCCGGATCGCCGTCCGTAAAAGTTCCAGAAACGGTTGTTTTTGATCCGTATCTTCTTCCATTGGTTTCTAACCTATAAATAGACCCTATGTTTCATTATTAGGGCATCGGCAATATCCGCAATATCGGCATATAATAGAAAATACGGCCGAAAGAGAAAAATCCACATATATAGAGAAGAAAGGAAATCAATAGAATTTATTCTATGTTTCTTCATCTATATTGATTGATTTGATTCTAGGTTTTCCAAACTCAGATCTTGAGTAGAATCAAATCAATGAATACTTAGATGGTATTTCCGATCTTTTTCTAACCTAAGTATTCGGCGGATCATCACCACCCCAAAAAACAACGATTTACCCTAAATCGGCGCGTGGACTCGCGTGGCCTTGTGGATTCAAGGTGCAATCGCTCTCGTGGATTCAGAGCGAAGTACGTTCGTGGATTCGAAGCGTGCTACTGGGTGAAGACCGTGGATTCGGTCGGACGTCGTGGACTCGACGTTGGACGCTGAGGATTCAGCGTTGGGCGCAGATCGTGGATTCGAGAAGCGTCGTGGAACGAGCGGAGAAGATCTACTAGGAGCGTATGGTAAGAGGTTGAGTCGTCAGTGAGTACGTTATATCACCTTGTACGTGTGTTAATTCTAGTGGATTTCGCCGTGTTATCGGTCCCGTGGTTTTTTACTCCGGTTTGGAGTTTTTCCACGTAAAAATCTTGCGTGTTCTTTTTTATTTCCGCATTGGGTTTTATTGCGCAATGATTTTTTGAGTGTTTATTGTTTACACCTATTCACCCCCCTCTAGGTATTTTTTCCCTTATTTAGATCCATATTAATATAACCCAACAAGTGGTATCAGAGCGGGAATAGGGTTGTAAACAATGGTTGAAGGTGGAAACATCAATCGACCCCCTTTCTTTGATGGAACGAATTATGCGTACTGGAAAGTGCGGATGAAAGCCTTTTTATTTTCCATCGACGAAAGGGTGTGATGACCTGGATCTCTGCAGAGCTGTGGTAGAGTCATTGGTGACTTCGGGGGAGCCTGTACTATGTTTCGGGAAGTGGTTGTGCATGATTGGACACAAGTGTTGGACCTCGAGCCTTATTGGATCACGTGGGTGATCGGCTGACCCCGTCGGATGTTTAGAAGTGTTTTCGCGCAAATCGGATATCAAATTTGGACTCGGCGTGAAATTCGGATTGAAAATACCTTTTCGGGAGCCTCCGGCAAATTTTAGGATTGGAATTTGGCAAACGGACGCCGGATTTGGAATCAGCGCGCGAAAACGGTCAAGATGGGCTATTTACTTGTATTTTTTCGGAGCTTGCTACAGTGTTTTTACTGTTCACGGCAGGAATAGTACCTCCGGCGATCGCCGGCGGCGGCGGGCAGCACCGGCGGGCGGCGGCGCGGCCTCGGGCAGGCGGAGCAGCGGCGGCGCGCGGCGCGGGCAGGCGGCTGAGGGCGCGGGCAGGAGCGCGGTCCACCGCGGGGGTCGTGCACCGGAGGCGGGCCACGTGGCGTCTTCCGGTTGGCCGGCGCAGCAGACGCGGTCCACGGAGTTTGGGCCGGGTGCACGGTAGACCGGGTGGTGCCACGTGGCGGATGGTGAGTGGAGGGCGCACAGTGCGCGGTCCACGGAATCTTTCGGGTGCACGGTGGACCGACGGTGGGACACGTGGCAGGTTGTGGTTGGCGGGTCTTGGTGCACGCGGTCCACGCGAGCGGTGGAGACGGTGACCGGGGCAGGTGGCCGTACGGCCCGGGTCAGCCGGCGACGTGCGCGGTGCACGGCGCACCGTGCGCGGTGCACGGCCTGTCGGGGCCACGTGGCGCGCCACCGTTGGCTGGCGCAGGTGCGCCGGGTGCAGCGGGGTCCGTTGGCTTGTTGGGCTGGGCTACGTGGCCGGCCCAGCGGATTTCGGGCGTGAACAGTAACGGGCCGGCCCGTTACTGTAGCAGCCCGAAATCTGGCGAGCGCCCGGAAGTTGGGACATGTTGGGTATTTCTTCAATTGTTCTTTCAGCCTATAAAAGCCACCAGCCCGAGCCTCCTTCTTTCTTCTTTTTCTCCCAACCTGTGCAAGATCTCTCCGAGCTCCCTTAATCAAAGTTTTTCATCTCTTAGTGCTTGATCTCCCTGCCAAGTTTCAAGAGTTTTGGAGGCACGAATCCCGAGGTTCCCCATTTTACGGTGCGGCGCGACGTTGCTTCCTAGTGTTCTTCTTCGGCGCAGCGATAGTATTTTTGCTCCCCTGGGCTACCCCGACATCATTTTCCTGTGATTCTTGTACCAGTAGACTCCTAAGAGGTAGGACTTCATCTTTCGTTTTGGTCGAACTTTCCCGTTTCGAGGTTTTGGCATGGATCCCGAGGCAAACAGTGACCCCATTTTCTGTGTGGATTTCCTTGACAGCAGCGAGGTATTTCGGCCATATCTTTGCGCACGAGCGTCTGACGGAAATGAGCTTATACAACTTTTTCATCTACGGATCGCAAGGAACGCGCTCGTATTTTTATTGGATTTTTGTGAATTTTATTTCGAGGTGAAAATTACTGTTTTCTCAGTGAACAGTAATCTGTCCTTAATACAGATTTTGTATGAGTGTGCCCCCTTGCCGAATTTTTATCTTGATGTACAGAACTCCGATTTGGGCGTGCAAGGTACCGTTTCGAAGCTATCGACGCAAGGATCGCTGTGATATTTTTATTGGAATTTTCTGGGCACTCTCTGCAGGTGATAATTTAACAGTACAGAATTCGAGGTTGTATGTGGTTTTAAGTGCAATAATTGGGAGCCTAGTGTAATTAGTGAGCTTTGTATTGTACCAGGAGTATTGCGGGCGTGCTAAAATTGTGGGAGCAAGGATTTGAAGTTTTGGTATTTTCTAGCTGTACGGACTTGGACAGTTGCACTTCAGGTGGGTGGTCGTTGTTTACCTCTATTTTGACATGCTCACTAGGAATATTAGAGTGATCCCTTTATTTGGACATGCATGCTTAAAGTAATATGAAATTGTGAGCCCTTCATATGGAAATTACTATTGTGGATATTTGATAGTGGTTGGGACTTATACATGTTGGTATGGATGGAATGTTAGCGTTTAACCTTGCATGTGGATTGGATTATTTATTTTGGACTATATGATTATCCTGTTAGTGGTTGGTACTATTTGAGGATTTTATGACATGCATAGGTGGATAGTGATGCTTTATCATGGAACATGGATTATAGACATGTGTGGTTGGATAATGTTTTAGCATGATGGTTATATCTATGCGGAGTTATTAATTGTTACACATGTGGAACCACTATTGAACACCTTTTCCTTTATTTCCTTTAGAACACTTGCATGCTTGTTTGGTCACCTAGATAGGCCACCTTTTTCTGCTACACTATCATGCTGGAATTGACATAGGAGAAACCATGTTTATTTTCTTTTCTCCTTCTTATTTAGACCTTTGAGTCTGGTTGCTCGGGTTCGAGCAGGGGTTTGGGATAGTGTAGCGAGGACCTGATGGTCGGTGATAGGTTGTGTTTGATTCTGGGTTGCGGGATTATAGCGGCTACCGCGGACAGTAGGCGGTTGACCGGATGTCAAATGTAGGACATGATTGTGATTGTGGGTATTGCGGCGATCGCGAATTTTGGGCGATCGACCGGATGTTCATTGTGCATCAGATTGGGGGATCTGTGTTTCTTTAGCGGAGGGTGTGTTCCACTGGGGCTTTACAGTTGTGATCTACTCCTGCTTTTGGTACTTATCTTACCGGCGCGGTTATTGCCCGGTAGTGTTTTGATATGGATTTTACCGGCGCGGTTATTACCCGGTAGTGCTTTCCTCGAGTGGGTCGCTCCCCTCGAGTTCCCCTCCGGAGGCCGGGGCCAGACAGTTATGGACAGTTTTGCTATCACATCGGCGCGGCTTATTTGCCCGATGATGAGGGCGGCAGCAGGAGCCTTGCTATCACATCGGCGCGGCTTACTTGCCCGATGATGAGGACGGTACAGATTGGGTCATCTGGGACGGTTGGTTATTGTCGCATACGGTTATTCCAGTCTAGGACTGCATTTTTAGAGGCATAGTAGTGGTAGTTTCATTTCTTTGGCAGTCATTATTTCTTACCACTCTTCTTTCCCCTTTTTGCCTCTGGTAGACCTAGTGGGTGTGTCAGAGTTTGAGGTTTTACCCACTAGGGGAGGCTACTGGTTTACTAGTAGTTCTCACCCCCATTCTTCCTTCTTCTTTTTCTTCTTCCTTGTTTTGCAGTGTCTTCTGCGGGTGCTGCTGGGTTTTCAGCGGCGGGTCGAGGAGAGATGACGACTGAGTAGATAGATCTCGAGGCAGGATGAGCGGGTTAGCTGGACTGTTGATGTACCTATGTTTCCTCAGACGGTTGTACTTTTACATTTGGGACTGGCTTTTGCCAGCAGGTTGTATTTATTTTGGTGAGCTGGGAGAGACTGATGTATCATTTTTACAGATGTATTGTATTTTATTTCCAGCTTCAGTCTGAGATGTATTAGATTTTAGTTCAGCTCTGTTTTTATTGCTCTTTTATTGTATTTCTTATATCTGAGCAGGTTACCAGCGCTTCGTGTACATGGAAAATTCTGTGTGCACGGCGGATCTGTTGGCGGGCCCGGGTTCTGGTTTACACCCGGGGCGTGACAGATTAGGTGGTATCAGAGCTTAGGGATAGGTCAGTTGGGACTTAGGAAACCCTAGGCTTTTGGAGGACCCTAGGATGTTAGGGCGTGAGAGACGTGACATTTTGCGAAAGTCGGTGATTTGGTTTTGACTCTTCCTGTGAGTGAAGAGGGATCGACATATCCTATTTTGTGGGACAGTTATGTTGGCTGCAGACAACATAAAGTTACAAAAATAGGGGATGTCTTTGACTTTCGCTAGATTGGGTCGAGTGTTTGGGGTGTGCTGATTTGCGGTTTTGTCGTGGTGAGCG
The DNA here is from genome assembly GCA_029168755.2 of Tillandsia fasciculata. Taxonomy (NCBI): domain Eukaryota; kingdom Viridiplantae; phylum Streptophyta; class Magnoliopsida; order Poales; family Bromeliaceae; genus Tillandsia; species Tillandsia fasciculata. The sequence goes on from JAQOTM010001807.1 coordinate 16,476, forward strand.
GTGTCTCCCCGACGTTGGGGCTCTGACCCGAGTGCACCTTGGTGCGGCAGTTGGGCCTGAGCTGGTTGTTTCGGGCCGGATACCCAGATTGGAGTCTGGGGGCTCCGGACCCGAAGGGTAGGAGTGTTGGAGGCAGATCAGCGGATCAGCGCGGTGACACAGTTGTCGGAGCAGCGCGGTGACCCAGTTGTCGGAGCAGCGCAGTGGCACATTTGTCGGAGCAGTGGCACAGTTATCGGAGCAGTGCGGTGACACAGTTGTCGGATCAGCACAGTGGTGCAGTTGTCAGATCAGTGCAGTGGCACAGTTGTCGGACTAGTGAGTAGCCCCCTCCGTGCCGACGTCTAGTGTTGGGGCACCGAGGCAGGGTGGATAGTTGACAGCGGGTAAGCTGTGGGATTGCGACGATCGAGTGAGCCAGTTTTGGATGAGTCATTCCGATTCGTGGGATTGAGTATGGAGCCTTGGAGGCCTTTTATGGCAAGAGTTAACGCAGTTGCTGAACTGCACGCTCCATGTATAGAGGGACGGGGCGCGTAGGATATGAGTGTCTGAGAGTGGATTGCGCCAGGATACCTTTTAACTTGTTGGGTCCCTCCAGTACGGATTAAGGACGCCTCATTGGAGTAGGCGCCGGGTATGGAGCGTGGCATTGTAGTTCCTTTGGATTGGGATCTGCCGCCTGAGGCGAGTTCTGATTGAGGCGCCTGGCGCCGGGTGTTGGAGGACAGGTCAGTCGGATGAGGCATTCCTGACTTCTTTTTGGATAGTGGATTTTGAGACCGTCAGAGCACATAGATTCCAGCGGCCAGTGTGGCGGTAGGTTTGAATTGTTCCAGGCTCTTGGGTTCGTATCTTTCGATACGAGAGGTTGTCCCTCCTTGGTGGGTAGTGTTGGCTTCATTGCTTTGGGTTAGGGGTAGGACGGTTACCTGGTGTTCGGGAGGTCGTATTCCCGATCTTTTGCACCTGGGGGGGAGTGTCGTTGGTCCTGCCCGGTGCGGTTGAGTCCTTGGTTGTACCTGTAGGCCTGATGGTCTTGACCTAGTTGTGGGGCTTGGTTTGGTACTTAGGACGGTTAGGCTGGCTCGGTTATCTTTTCTTTTCGCGGCAGCTGATTATGCTGCGAGGACGGTTCTCGTGGGAGCCAGGCCTGGAGGTATTGGTGTACTTGGGTTGTTTGAGGGTTATCTTCGCCTCTTTGGTTTTGACCTTGTGAGCGAGGCGGATGTCTCGTAGTGGGTGAGTAGCCTTTTGGCTGGTGTGTTTGAGGGATCAGCGGCGGCACCAGGACTTGGATGTACCCTTTTGGTTATGAGTTCCTAGCTGTTCTCCTATCGGAGTTGTTTGGCATGACACCAGTTTGGGAGTTGAGGACCCAACTCCAGGATTTGATGTTTTGGATGAGGTACTTGGATCGAGCTAGTGTGCCGATGGACTTGTGGTTGGATTATCTGAGGCTGAGGAGGAGCGGATGCGTATACCGATGTGGACTACTTGGTAGCTCGAGCGGTTAGTCTAGCTGTACCTGGTTGAGGTAGTACGGATTCTTGGAGTGCTCACCTTTATTTTTGTTCTTGTTAGAGACCCGAGGATTGTATCGTGTCCCTGGAGGAGGTATTTGACAGCTTTGGGAGCTTGAGTGGCGGATGTTCGGATAATTACCCCCTATTTTTGGTTGAGTTTTCTTGTTGAGGAACGACTTTAGTTTCGAGGACGAAACTTTCTTTTAGTGGGGGAGGATGTGATGACCTGGATCTCTGCAGAGCTGTGGTAGAGTCATTGGTGACTTCGGGGGAGCCTGTACTATGTTTCGGGAAGTGGTTGTGCATGATTGGACACAAGTGTTGGACCTCGAGCCTTATTGGATCACGTGGGTGATCGGCTGACCCCGTCGGATGTTTAGAAGTGTTTTCGCGCAAATCGGATATCAAATTTGGACTCGGCGTGAAATTCGGATTGAAAATACCTTTTCGGGAGCCTCCGGCAAATTTTAGGATTGGAATTTGGCAAACGGACGCCGGATTTGGAATCAGCGCGCGAAAACGGTCAAGATGGGCTATTTACTTGTATTTTTTCGGAGCTTGCTACAGTGTTTTTACTGTTCACGGCCGGAACAGTACCTCCGGCGATCGCCGGCGGCGGCGGCGGCAGCACCGGCGGGCGGCGGCGCGGCCTCGGGCAGGCGGGAGCAGCGGCGGCGCGCGCGCGGGCAGGCGGCTGAGGGCGCGGGCAGGAGCGCGGTCCACCGCGGGGGTCGTGCACCGGAGGCGGGCCACGTGGCGTCTTCCGGTTGGCCGGCGCAGCAGACGCGGTCCACGGAGTTTGGGCCGGGTGCACGGTAGACCGGGCGGTGCCACGTGGCGGATGGTGGTGGAGGGCGCACAGTGCGCGTCCACGGAATCTTTCGGGTGCACGGTGGACCGACGGTGGGACACGTGGCAGGTTGTGGTTGGCGGGTCTTGGTGCACGCGGTCCACGCGAGCGGTGGAGACGGTGACCGGGGCAGGTGGCCGTACGGCCCGGGTCAGCCGGCGACGTGCGCGGTGCACGGCGCACCGTGCGCGGTGCACGGCCTGTCGGGGCCACGTGGCGCGCCACCGTTGGCTGGCGCAGGTGCTCCGGGTGCAGCGGGGTCCGTTGGCTTGTTGGGCTGGGCTACGTGGCCGGCCAGCGGATTTCGGGCGTGAACAGTAACGGGCCGGCCCGTTACTGTAGCAGCCCGAAATCTGGCGAGCGCCCGGAAGTTGGGACATGTTGGGTATTTCTTCAATTGTTCTTTCAGCCTATAAAAGCCACCAGCCCGAGCCTCCTTCTTTCTTCTTTTTCTCCCAACCTGTGCAAGATCTCTCCGAGCTCCCTTAAGCAAAGTTTTTCATCTCTAAGTGCTTGATCTCCCTGCCAAGTTTCAAGAGTTTTGGAGGCACGAATCCCGAGGTTCCCCATTTTACGGTGCGGCGCGACGTTGCTTCCTAGTGTTCTTCTTCGGCGCAGCGATAGTATTTTTGCTCCCCTGGGCTACCCCGACATCATTTTCCTGTGATTCTTGCACCAGTAGACTCCTAAGAGGTAGGACTTCATCTTTCGTTTTGGTCGCACTTTCCCGTTTCGAGGTTTTGGCAGGGATCCCGAGGCAAACAGTGACCCCATTTTCTGTGTGGATTTCCTTGACAGCAGCGGAGTATTTCGGCCATATCTTTGCGCACGAGCGTCTGACGGAAACGAGCTTATACAACTTTTTCATCTACGGATCGCAAGGAACGCGCTCGTATTTTTATTGGATTTTTGTGAATTTTATTTCGTGGTGAAAATTACTGTTTTCTCAGTGAACAGTAATCTGTCCTTAATACAGATTTTGTATGAGTGTGCCCCCTTGCCGAATTTTTATCTTGATGTACAGAACTCCGATTTGGGCGTGCAAGGTACCGTTTCGAAGCTATCGACGCAAGGATCGCTGTGATATTTTATTGGAATTTTCTGGGCACTTTCTGCAGGTGATAATTTAACAGTTCAGAATTCGAGGTTGTATGTGGTTTTAAGTGCATAATTGGGAGCCTAGTGTAATTAGTGAGCTTTGTATTGTACCAGGAGTATTGCGGGTGTGCTAAAATTGTGGGAGCAAGGATTTGAAGTTTTGGTATTTTCTAGCTGTACGGACTTGGACAGTTGCACTTCAGGTGGGTGGTCGTTGTTTACCTCTATTTTGACATGCTCACTAGGAATATTAGAGTGATCCCTTTATTTGGACATGCATGCTTAAAGTAATATGAAATTGTGAGCCCTTCATATGGAAATTACTATTGTGGATATTTGATAGTGGTTGGGACTTATACATGTTGGTATGGATGGAATGTTAGCGTTTAACCTTGCATGTGGATTGGATTATTTATTTGGACTATATGATTATCCTGTTAGTGGTTGGTACTATTTGAGGATTTTATGACATGCATAGGTGGATAGTGATGCTTTATCATGGAACATGGATTATAGACATGTGTGGTTGGATAATGTTTTAGCATGATGGTTATATCTATGCGGAGTTATTAATTGTTACACATGTGGAACCACTATTGAACACCTTTTCCTTTATTTCCTTGAGAACACTTGCATGCTTGTTTGGTCACCTAGATAGGCCACCTTTTTCTGCTACACTATCATGCTGGAATTGACATAGGAGAAACCATGTTTATTTTCTTTTCTCCTTCTTATTTAGACCTTTGAGTCTGGTTGCTCGGGTTCGAGCAGGGGTTTGGGATAGTGTAGCGAGGACTTGATGGTCGGTGATAGGTTGTGTTTGATTCTGGGTTGCGGGATTATAGCGGCTACCGCGGACAGTAGGCGGTTGACCGGATGTCAAATGTAGGACATGATTGTGATTGTGGGTATTGCGGCGATCGCGGATTTTGGGCGATCGACCGGATGTTCATTGTGCATCAGATTGGGGGATCTGTGTTTCTTTAGCGGAGGGTGTGTTCCACTGGGGCTTTACAGTTGTGATCTACTCCTGCTTTGGTACTTATCTTACCGGCGCGGTTATTGCCGGTAGTGTTTGATATGGATTTTACCGGCGCGGTTATTGCCCGGTAGTGCTTTCCTCGAGTGGGTCGCTCCCCTCGAGTTCCCCTCCGGAGGCCGGGGCCAGACAGTTATGGACAGTTTTGCTATCACATCGGCGCGGCTTATTTGCCCGATGATGAGGGCGGCAGCAGGAGCCTTGCTATCACATCGGCGCGGCTTACTTGCCCGATGATGAGGGCGGTACAGATTGGGTCATCTGGGACGGTTGGTTATTGTTGCATACGGTTATTCCAGTCTAGGACTGTGTTTTAGAGGCATAGTAGTGGTAGTTTCATTTCTTTGGCAGTCATTATTTCTTACCACTCTTCTTTCCCCTTTTTGCCTCTGGTAGACCTAGTGGGTGTGTCAGAGTTTGAGGTTTTACCCACTAGGGGAGGCTACTGGTTTACTAGTAGTTCTCACCCCCATTCTTCCTTCTTCTTCTTTTTCTCTTCCTTGTTTTGCAGTGTCTTCTGCGGGTGCTGCTGGGTTTTCAGCGGCGGGTCGAGGAGAGATGACGACTGAGTAGATAGATCTCGAGGCAGGATGAGCGGTTAGCTGGACTGTTGATGTACCTATGTTTCCTCAGACGGTTGTACTTTTACATTTGGGACTGGCTTTTGCCAGCAGGTTGTATTTATTTTGGTGAGCTGGGAGAGACTGATGTATCATTTTACAGATGTATTGTATTTTATTTCCAGCTTCAGTCTGAGATGTATTAGATTTTAGTTCAGCTCTGTTTTTATTGCTCTTTTATTGTATTTCTTATATCTGAGCAGGTTACCAGCGCTTCGTGTACATGGAAAATTCTGTGTGCACGGCGGATCTGTTGGCGGGCCCGGGTTCTGGTTTACACCCGGGGCGTGACAAAGGGTGTGGCAATCAATTGAATTAGGATGGACTAATCCAACTGAAATTATTTCTGATGTTCGCACCTTAAAACCTAGGTCGAAATGGACCAAGGAAGAGATAGATTCTTCTTCTTACAATGGCAAGGGAATTAATGCTCTATTTAATGCTTTGTCACAAACAGAGTTCTCTCGCGTCTCGGCATGTGAGACTGCGAAAGAAATCTGGGATGTTCTTCAAGTTACGCATGAGGGAACTAACCTTGTGAAGATTCAGAAACTGCAAATGCTTACGAGCAAGTTTGACTCTATCTCTATGGCAGAGAATGAATCTTTCACTGACTATTACACATGATTGCAAGACATCGTAAACTCATGTGCTAACTTGGGAGAGAAGATTCCAGAATTTAAAGTTGTAAGAAAAATTTAAGAACTCTTCCTGAACGATTTCGCCCGAAGGTCGCAGCCATTGAAACAATTAAACACCCGGACGAAATGCGTGTAGAAGAATTAGTAGGTGCTTTACAAACTTATGAAATGACATTTCCTACTAACTATTCTTCTGGAAAGGCATCCTCTTCTAAGTCTTCAGGTTACGCATTGAAATCAACTAAAGAAGAAGACGCGGATTCATCCTCCTCGGACGACGACGAGAACCTATCTATGGAGGACTTTGAGAAGCAGCTCGCTCTCTTGACAAGGAAGTTTCGCCGCAACTTTCGAAGGGGTAATTCAAGCAAAACTCCATCCTTCGGAAAGTCGAAGAAAGGCAAGGGTTCTTCAAGCTACAAGTCAAGAAAGCAAGAGAACTTCTCAAAGGATAAGAAAAGTTCAGAGGGACAAGTTCAGTGCTTCAAATGTCGAGGCTACGGCCACATTGCAACGGAGTGTCCCAACAAGAATCCGGCAAAGAAGAAGGCGATGCAAGTCGTCACTTGGGATGACAACTCCACGTCAAATGAGTCATCGTCAAGTGATGAAGAAGACAACGCGACAGCATTCCACGCGTCCACTACATCTTCACCCTTCATGTGCTTAATGGCAAGTACATCCGATTCACTGTCCAACTCCACTGTTGAAAAGATTGCAACGGACGATGAATCGGATGATTCGGAAGGTGAAGATTTTGCTCTAGCCTACCATAACTTTTGAGGGATTCAAAGAAACTGGCTAAGCAAAACAAGGGGTTGAAAGGGAGATTGCAGGATCTCGAAGAAGAAGTAAAAGGGTAACTTCTCTCTCAACCGATCTTGAAGTGGAAAGGGATAATCTGATAAAACAAATGTTTCCCTTCAAGAGTCCAATGAGCAACTCGAGAAGAATTATATGGATATGGTGAACAAAGCGAATTACTTCTTGAAGCTCACGGCGAGGCTCGACAGGAAAAATTGGAAATGACGGAGACCATACGCCAACTGAAGGATGACTTAAAGAGATTTTCTTCTGGAAGGAGTAAGTTGGACAGCTTCTTGGTCTTGGTCAAACAAATAAGTTCGGCCTCGGATACACTCAAACTGGAGACATTCCAAGTTCGAGTGGGACAGTTTTTGTGCCTCAGTCGGTATCTCCTCCTCCGACACCGGAATTCACGACAAGCAACGACAACAAGCCTACTTCATCCTCCTCGGGATCGTCAAGATCTAAGGTATGTTTTCGTTGTGGCATTTCAGGGCACATAAGGAGAAATTGCAAGACGGGAGCCAAACGCACACCTCAAGCACCTCTTGCAATGACTACCAAAAGGTATTCCTCGAAAATCAACTGCAAATCATTTGAAGGAAAAGAGCCTTGGTAGTACACCGCTCAAGACGACATCATCAAGGAGCAGCAATTCTTCAAGCAAGACGCTTTCACCTAGGAGATCAACTTCACGACCATTACCGACGCATTCCAAAAAGGTTTGGGTGCGCAAAGGTGAAATTTTCCCTTGTCTTGTTACCAATGTTTCCTTGCATGCATATGATAGTTCGTCTTGGTATCTGGATAGCGGGTGTTCCCGTCATATGACCGGTGACAAAAACTGTTTTCAAACTTTGAGAAAAACTCCGGAGGACTTGTTGTTTTCGGAGATGGTCGGTCTTCCAAAATTGTTGGAAAGGGAACGGTAGCTATTCCAGATGGCCCGGTTCTAAATAATGTGTTATTTGTTCATGGCCTTAAGACTAACCTCATAAGCATAAGTCAACTTTGTGATAATGGTTATTCAGTTAATTTTTCATCTGATAAATGTACTGTAACTGACAAGAACCATGCTTTCTTTTTAAAGGGGTTAGATCAGAAAACAATTGTTATGTAGTTCCTACTAAATTTCTGAAAAATGTAACCTAGCATCTTTGAAAAATGAAACACTTTGGCATGAAAGGCTAGGTCACATAAACTTTAAGGAACTTGCTAGAATTTCAAACAAAGATGTGGTCAAGGGGGTTCCAAACTTTCTTTTGAACAAAACCTTGTGTGTGGCGGTTGCCAAAAGGGAAAACAGTCTAGGACTGCACACAAGAACTTGAACCACATAGGTACAAAACGGCCTTTGGAACTTTTGCATATGGACTTAATGGGGCCAACTCGTCAACCATCTTGGGAGGTAAATGGTATATTTTCTTATTGGTTGATGATTTCTCTAGATATACTTGGGTAGCATTTTTAAAAGAAAAAGCTGATACTTTTGATTCTTTTCTCGAAATCTGCAATCGTATTATGATTGAAAAGAATGAAAGGATTACTCGAGTTAGAAGTGATAGAGGTGGGGAATTCATAAATTCCAAATTCATTGATTTTTGCACTTCTAACGGCATTAAACATGAATTCTCTGCACCTTATACACCTCAACAAAATGGTGTAGTCGAGCGCAAAAACAGGGTCGTACAGGAGATGGCACGTGTTATGCTTCATAGCCGGAACTTACCTTTATATTTTTGGGCTGAAGCGGTGAACACTGCTGTCTATGTTATTAATCGCGTGTATTTGCGCCCGGGGACTTTGAATACACCATATGAACTATGGTTTTGTAGAAAACCTAACATCAAATATTTTCGTATCTTTGGGAGTCGGTGTTTTATTTTACGTGATCGCGAGAATCTTGGAAAATTTGACTCTCGAAGTGACGAAGGGATTTTCTTAGGTTATTCTACAAACAGCAGAGCATATCGAGTTTTTAACTTAGAATCTAAGACGATCGTAGAATCGATAAATGTTAAGGTAGATGAAGCTTTTCACTTTGAATCTGAAAAATCTACCCTCGATATCTCTCTTGATGATGATACACCTGCTAATGCATCTTCTTCTAACAATTCTTTCGATAATAATGATGCATCTAACGGTTCTTCAAGTTTATCTGATGTGCAGGAATCATCTCGTGTACCTCCGTCTACTCCTCTACCTCAAACGTTACGCATCTCCAAGGATCACCCTGAATCGAACATCATTGGAGATCCACAAGAAGGAGTTAGAACACGGAGACAATTGGTTTGCGGATTTGCATGCTATGTATCTCAATCGAACCAAAGAATGTTGATGAAGCTCTCCAAGATGACTACTGGATTAAAGCAATGCAGGAAGAGCTCCATCAATTTGAGCGAAACAAAGTCTGGGAATTAACGAAGCCTCCGAAGCAACACAATGTGATAGGTACCAAATGGATCTTCAAGAACAAGAAAAATGAAGAAGGTACTATCATCAGGAACAAAGCAAGGTTAGTTGCTCAAGGCTACTCTCAAGTAGAAGGTATAGACTTTGATGAAACTTTCGCCCCTGTAGCTAGACTCGAGTCCATTCGTATCTTATTTGCGATTGCTTGTCATTTTAAAATCAAATTATTTCAAATGGACGTTAAGAGCGCCTTTTTAAATGGGTTTTTAAATGAGGAAGTTTATGTGGCTCAACCGAAAGGTTTTGTGGATCATAAACTACCTAACCATGTTTTTCGTCTGAAAAAGGCTCTTTACGGTCTGAAACAAGCACCGCGAGCATGGTACGAAAGGTTGACAAAGCACCTTTTGGAAAAGGGCTACACTCGAGGGGGAGCTGACAGGACTCTCTTTGTGAAGCATTATCAAAACAATTTCATAGTTGCTCAAATCTATGTCGATGACATTGTTTTTGGCGCAACAAGAGATAATGATGCTTCTAAATTCGCGGAGACCATGGAAAGCGAATTTGAGATGTCCATGATGGGCGAATTGACTTATTTTCTTGGATTACAAGTTAAACAAAACGATGAAGGAATTCACTTGTGTCAATCCAAGTATGCATGGAGTTGGTCAAAAAGTTTGATCTTGAAAATTCTAAGGATTTTCCGACTCCAATGGGAACTAGCCATAAGGGACTTGGAAGTGAATCACAAAGTGAGAATGTAGACGAGAAACTGTAATCGCAGTATGATTGGAAGTCTACTATATCTCACGGCTAGTCGCCCGGATATATCCTTCAGTGTTGGGATTTGTGCGAGATATCAATCAGCACCGAAGGAGGTTCACCTGAAAGCGGTGAAACGGATCATCCGATATATCAAAGGTACAATCAATTTCGGAATTTGGTATCCTATGGGAACAACTTTGGATATTGTTGGATACTCAGATGCCGATTGGGCTGGATCAGTGGATGACCGGAAAAGCACGAGTGGTGCATGCTTCTATCTTGGCCATTGCCTTGTTGCATGGCACAGTAAAAAGCAGAATTGCATAGCACTCTCGACTGCCGAAGCGGAGTACATTTCTGCAGGAAGTTGTTCAACCCAATTGATT
>JAQOTM010000324.1:0-26615 GCA_029168755.2 Tillandsia fasciculata
ATTGTTTGCGTTGCTTGTCATTTTTAAAAGCAATTAGTTCAAATGTACTTAAGAGCGCATTTTTAAATGGGTTTTATAATGAGGAAGTTTATGTGGCTCAACCAAAGTTTTGTGGATCATAAACTACCTAACCATGTTTTTCGTCTGAAAATGGCTCTTACGGTCTGAAACAAGCACCGCGAGCATGGTACGAAAGGTTGACAAAGCACCTTTTGGAAAAGGGCTACACTCGAGGGGAAGCTGACAGGACTCTCTTTGTGAAGCATTATCAAACAATTTCATAGTTGCTCAAATCTATGTCGATGACATCGTTTTTGGCGCAACAAGAGATAATGATGCTCCAATTCGCGGAGACCATGGAAAGCGAATTTGAGATGTCCATGATGGGCGAATTGATTATTTTCTTGATTACAAGTTAAACAAAACGATGAAGGAATTCACTTGTGTCAATCCAAGTATGCACTGGAGTGTGTCAAAAAGTTTGATCTTGAAAATTCTAAGGATTTTCCAACTCCAAGGGGAACTAGCCATAAGGACTTGGAAGTGAATCACAAAGTGAGAATGTAGACGAGAAACTGTATCCGCAGTATGATTGGAAGTCTAATATTCTCACGGCTAGTCGCCCGATATATCCTTCAGTGTTGGGATTTGTGCGAGATATCATCAGCACCGAAGGAGGTTCACCTGAAAGCGGTGAAGCGGATCATCCGATATATCAAAGGTACAATCAGTTTCGGAATTTGGTATCCTATGGAACAAGTTTGGATTTTGGATACTCAGATGCCGATTGGGCTGGTTCAGTGGATGACCGAAAAGCACGAGTGGTGCATGCTTCTATCTTGGCCATTGCCTTGTCGCATGGCACAGTAAAAAGCAGAATTGCATAGCACTCTCGACTGCCGAAGCGGAGTACATTTCTGCAGGAAGTTGTTCAACCCAGTTGTTATGGATGAAAAGCGTGTTGAGCGATTTCCGATTTCAGCATCTTCGTAACCATTTTATGTGACAACACTAGTGCTATTAACATTTCAAAAAACCTGTGTTGCACTCTAGAACAAAACATATTGAACTTAGATATCATTTTCTTAGAGAGCTAGTTGAATCAAACTTTCTTCAACTGTCATATATTTCAACTGAGGATCAATTAGCCGATATCTTAACAAACCTTTGGATCAAAACGTTTTATTCATTTGCGTAAAGCAATTGGCATGCTTTCCTTGAAATAAACTTTTTGAAACCTTTGCTTAGGTTAGGTTTTGTTTTTGTTTTTGTTTTGTTCTTTATCTATGTTTTGTACATAGGACATTAATTGAGCATAATCATAATTGACTTTAATTGCATCCTTTTATGCATTTAGAAATTTATTATGCTTTGATGTCATAATATTTCAATGTTGCAATGATCATTTGCGTTAATTAAACCATCTTTTAAGTGATCAAAGTCAATTTCTCTCTCAATGATCTCTTGGTATAGTCATTATCATATTTGATTGCTTAGTCGAGTATGAATTCGAGATCAATGTTTGGTTGAATACTTTATATATTAAATAATTGATAGCCAATTGAGGGGGAGTCAATGAAGTGTAAAATGCTCAAAAGATGTGGAAAGAGTTACATCCCAATGAGGAGTGTGAAAACTACCACCACATGGAGAAAAAGAAAGAAAAAGATACTCCATGAATGAAAGCAAATTTTGTTTTTTAAAATTGTTGATGAATTCATATTGAAATACTTGACTCAGTCGTATTTCATGGTTGGTATAAGGTGGGATTTTTAGTAAAAGATGCTCAAAGAGCCACTCCTTCAACAGATTGTCTAGATATATTATTTAACTTATCTGGGATTTCAAACATCTATTGATCTTGGTATTTCATTTTCTTTACCAAAATTGATGATTTGATAAGGCATTACACATAAGATCAGGATAGATGTATTGAAGTTGTTCAACTTTAAGTGTTTTAACTTTCGTAAATTTTCGTTTCATTTTTGGATATTTTTGATAGATTTTTGCATAATCTATTTCTTGTTGTATGAAACGATGTCTTTTGTTTAAAGTTGATATGATAAAGTGCTTACATACTTTTTCCTGGATTTTATAATTTTTCTTAACTTTTCTGGAGAAAGTTGAAGCCGATCCGGATCGGGTAAGTGATCCGGATCCCGACCGCAGATTTTTCCTGCGGGTCCGATCCGGATCACATTCTCGATCCGATCCGGATCACGGCTAGGGTTTTATATAAAACAAAGAGGATTCATTTCTTTTACCCTAATCTTTTGTTCTAAAATCTCTAGAGCTTCTCTCTCTAGATTTCTTGCTTTCTTGGTGCTTCCAAACTCAAAGTTCTTCGGATTCAAGTAAGTTTTATTGATCAAAACTCTCGGTTTTTCACAGTTTTTCCGTTCATCAAACGTGAGTTGAAATCATTGGATTTTTTTCGTTTGTGAATGGTTTTTGATCAAATTTCTTTTGGAATAAGAACTCTGGGTCAATTAGTTTTGCTTTTATGCTGGGTTTTCTCAAGATAAACGAGTTTTTAGGCTTCGATTTCTAAAAATTCTGGTTTTAGGGCATAAAAGAGGAATTTTTGAAAATCATGAATTGATCTATTTTTAAAATTCTTTTAGGAAAACTAATTTGATTCTTGGCTTCTCTACATGATTATGATTGTCTAGGTACAATTTTTCAAATTTTTCAAAATTGACGATTTTTCATGTGTTCTTGAGTTGGTTTGCACAGGACACTTCTTGAAACTCGGAGCACTCACGTCAATGGCACTCTCTTGGTTGATCTTGCTACTGGTCACGATGGTGCACACGAGCACATCCGTTAAGAGGAACCGGATGTCTCAACTCGAGACAAAACGAACGAGGCCAAGGATGACAGCTCGGATTACAATGAGGAAGAATGGGACGAATTCTTCAAGGATGTTCAACGAAAGATTGATGAGGAGGACAGGAAATTCACTAAAGGAAAGAGACTGATGAAATCTGCCTCAACAACCAAACAGTATACGAGAAGAAGAAATGTTCAAAGAAGTGAGAGTCAGCATAGTGGGCCTCTCACCAGAGCACGCTCACTTTCTGGAATTCTGCAGACTGAATCTCCATGGGTTGCGGGACCGGATGCACCATCTGCATCTACACAGCGTCCATCGCACTCAAAGACACGGACTATAGAACTTTTTTTTTAACTCTCCTTACATATTGTAGCTCTTGCTACGTTTTGGCTTTGTTTTGTGACAAAAAGGGGGAGAGAGTTAGAGAGAGTTAGCGAGAACTCTGAACAATGAAACAATGATCTTTGTGAATATCAAGGTAAGTATGACTTCAACTCAACTTGGGTTTTTTATTGATTGATTGGTTGCATGCTCCTACTAACTATTCTACTAACTATTTGGGCATGTAATATAACTAACAAGTTGATGTTGGACTAACATACTTTGACATTTGGTTTTTGAATGCTTAGAAGATATGTTGGTTTCAACTATGATTCTTTTGCATATCTGAATATTTCAAATGTCATGATTGAGAATAAACTCTATCTCTGTAATTGGTTTTGTATGATTCAATTCTTGAAGTATCTAACGATTTCTTTTGTCAAGAATGATTTCTGTGTGCAGAGATAACAGATGTCTAAGTCTAGAGTCTGTCTTAGGAGTTTATCTCATGTTTTTAATTTCTGGATCTCTTTTGTAAATTTTTGTTGTATGGTGATATCAACAAAAATATCTTTTTGAATTTTCTCTTGTGGATTTGTGTTTTGTCACGAAACCGCCAAAGGGGGAGATTGTTACGGAATTTGAGTTGGCGTATTTCGTGAATGTATTAAGTCTTGAAGATTGAAGATGAAGAAACTTTGGATCATATACCTCAATCTCAAGAAAGAAGAATTCAAAAGGATCAGGTACGTTTAACTAAAGAATTTTGATGATCCGAATACTTCTTATAGTGTAGAAACACCTGGAAGAGGTTTTATTTGCTTAATCATCAAAAACTGAACATGGGACATGTTCAGGATCCGGATCGTGGCTTGCAATCCGGATCCCGAAGGGTGTTCGTTCATACACTGGTTCAATCCGGATCGCAGCATTCCATGATCCGGATCCCGAACATAAGTTTACCTATTTGCTTGAACGATCCGGATCAGGAATTGCAATCCGGATCCCGAACTTGTGTTTTGGTAAACTGTATGAACGATCCGGATCGTGGACTACGATCCGGATCCCGAACAAGAAATTTTCTGGAAACCGTCATTTGTGCTTCTGCAATCCGGATCGTCAAATCCAATCCGGATCGCCGTCGGGATTTCTTTCCAGAAAAGGCTGTTTTTGATCCAATATTCTTCCTAGGGTTTCTAACCTATAAATAGCCCTCTTATTCATTTCTAGGGCATCCGCAGCATCGGCTATGTATATATAGAAAAATAGAAAAATTTAGCCGAAAGAAAAATCCACATATATAGAGAAGAATGGAAATCATTAGATTTATTCTATGGTTCTTCATCTATATTGATTGATTTGATTCTAGGTTTTCCTTACTCACATTTGAGTAGAATCAAATCAATGAATACTTAGATGGTATTTCCGATCTATCTTTGATCTAAGTATTCGGCGGATCATCACCACCCAAACAAACAACGATTTACCCCAAAATCGGCGCGTGGACTCGCGTGGCCTTGTGGATTCAAGGTGCAACCGCTCTCGTGGATTCGGAGCGAGGTACGTTCGTGGATTCGAAGCGTGCCACTGGGTGAAGACCGTGGATTCGGTTGGACGTCGTGGACTCGACGTTGGACGCTGTGGATTCAGCGTTGGGCGCGGATCGTGGATTCGAGAAGCGTCGTGGAGCGAGCGGGAAGATCTACTAGGAGCGTATGAAAAAGGTTGAGTCGTCTGTGAGTACGGTATATCACCTTGTACGTGTGTTAATTCTAGTGGATTTCGCCGTGTTATCGGTCCCGTGGTTTTTTACTCCGGTTTGGAGTTTTTCCACGTAAAAATCTTGCGTGTTCATTTATTTTTCCGCATTGGGTTTTATAGCGCAACGATTTTTGAGTGTTTATTGTTTACACCTATTCACCCACCTCTAGGTGTTTTTCCCCCTATTTAGATCCATTACTTATAACCCAACAGTGGACGCGTGGAAAGCTGTCGCGTTGTCTTCTTCATCACTTGAGGATGACTCATTTGACGTGGAGTTGTCATCCCAAGTAACAACTTGCATCGCTTTCTTCTTAGCCGGATTCTTGTTGGGACATTCCGTTGCAATGTGGCCGTAGCCTCGACATTTGAAGCACTGACTTGTCCCTCTGAACTTTTCTTATCCTTTGAGAAGTTCTCTTGCTTCCTTGACTTGTAAGTTGAAGAACCCTTGCCTTTCTTCGACTTTCCGAAGGATGGAGTTTTGCTTGGATTACCCCTTCGAAAGTTGCGGCGAAACTTCCTTGTCAAGAGAGCGAGCTGCTTCTCAAAGTCCTCCATAGAAAGGTTCTCGTCGTCGTCCGAGGAGGATGAATCCGCGTCTTCTTCCTTCGTTGTTTTCAATGCGTAACCTGAAGACTTAGAAGAGGATGCCTTTCCAGAAGAATAGTTAGTAGGAAATGTCATTTCATAAGTTTGTAAAGCACCTACTAATTCTTCTACACGCATTTCGTCCGGGTGTTTAATTGTTTCAATGGCTGCGACCTTCGGCGAAATCGTTCAGGAAGAGTTCTTAGAATTTTTCTTACAACTTTAAATTCTGGAATCTTCTCTCCCAAGTTAGCACATGAGTTTACGATATCTTGCAATCGTGTGTAATAATCAGTGAAGGATTCATTCTCTGCCATAGAGATAGAGTCAAACTTGCTCGTGAGCATTTGCAGTTTCTGAATCTTCACTAGGTTAGTTCCCTCATGCGTAACTTGAAGAACATCCCAGATTTCTTTCGCAGTCTCACATGCCGAGACGCGAGAGAACTCAGTTTGTGACAAAGCATTAAATAGAGCATTAATTCCTTTGCCATTGTAAGAAGATAAGTCTATCTCTTCCTTGGTCCATTTCGACCTAGGTTTAAGGTGCGAACATCATCTAACTTTCAGTTGGATTAGACCATCCTAATTCAATTGATTGCCACACCCTTTCGTCGATGGAAATTAAAAAGGCTTTCATCCGTACTTTCCAGTACGCATAATTTGTTCCATCAAAGAAAGGGGGTCGATTGATGTTTCCACCTTCAACCATTGTTTACAACCCTATTCCCGCTCTGATACCACTTGTTGGGTTATAGTATTGGATCTAAATAGGGAAAAAACACCTAGAGGGGGGTGAATAGGTGTAAACAATAAACACTCAAAAAATCATTGCGCAATAAACCCAATGCGGAAAAATAAAAGAACACGCAAGATTTTTACGTGGAAAAACTCCAAACCGGAGTAAAAAACCACGGGACCGATAACACGGCGAAATCCACTAGAATTAACACACGTACAAGGTGATATAACGTACTCACAGACGACTCAACCTTTTACCATACGCTCCTAGTAGATCTTCCCGCTCGCTCCACGACGCTTCTCGAATCCACGATCCGCGCCCAACGCTGAATCCACAGCGTCCAACGTCGAGTCCACGACGTCCGACCGAATCCACGGTCTTCACCCAGTGGCACGCTTCGAATCCACGAACGTACCTCGCTCCGAATCCACGAGAGCGGTTGCACCTTGAATCCACAAGGCCACGCGAGTCCACGCGCCGATTTTGGGTAAATCGTTGTTTGTTTGGGTGGTGATGATCCGCCGAATACTTAGATTAAAGATAGATCGGAAATACCATCTAAGTATTCATTGATTTGATTCTACTCAAAATGTGAGTATGGAAAACCTAGAATCAAATCAATCAATATAGATGAAGAAACATAGAATAAATCTATTGATTTCCTTTCTTCTCTATATATGTGGATTTTTCTTTTCGGCTATTTTCTTCTGTAATAGCGGATGCCCTAGAAATGAATACAGGGCCTATTTATAGGTTAGAAACCCTTGGAAGAAGATAGGATCAAAAAAACTGCCTTTTCTGGAAATTTTACCGACGGCGATCCGGATTGGAATTTGGCGATCCGGATTGCAGAACAAGAAAGACGGTTTCCAGAAAAACACAGTTCGGGATCCGGATCATAATCCTCGATCCGGATCGTTCATACAGTTTCACCAAACATCACATTCGGGATCCGGATTGCAAATCCTGATCCGGATTGGAAAAGCAAAAAGGTAAAACCTTGTTCGGGATCCGGATCATAAGATGCTGCGATCCGGATTGAAACAGTGTATGAACAAACACCCTTCGGGATCCGGATTGCAAAGCCTCGATCCGGATCCTGAACATGTCCCATGTCCAGTTTTTGATGTTTAAGCAATTAAAACCTCTTCCAGGTGTTTCTACACTATAAGAAGTATTCGGATCATCAAAATTCTTTAGTTAAACGTACCTGATCCTTTTGAATTCTTCTTTCTTGAGATTGAGGTATACGATCCAAAGTTTCTTCATCTTCAATCTTCAAGACTTAATACATTCACGAAATACGCCAACTCAAATTCCGTAACACTTTTGGCAACCGCCACACACAATGTTTTGTTCAAAAGAAAGTTTAGGAACCCCCTTGACCACATCTTTGTTCGAAATTCTAGCAAGTTCCTTAAAGTTTATGTGACCTAGCCTTTCATGCCAAAGTGTTTCATTTTTCAAAGAAGCTAGGTTACACTTTTCAGAAAATTTACTAGGAACAACATAACAATTATTTTCAGATCTAACCCCTTTTAAGAAGAAAACATGGTCTTTATCAGTTACAACACATTCTACAGATGAAAAATTAACTGAGTAACCATTATCACAAAGTTGACTAATACTTATGAGGTTAGTCTTAAGGCCATTGACAAATAACACATTTTCCAAAATCGGGCCATCCGGAATAGCTACCGTTCCCTTTCCAACAATTTTGGAAGACCCTAAACCCTAAACAACAAGTCCTCCGGAAAACAACAAGTCCTCCGGAGATTTTCTCAAAGTTTTGAAAACAGTTTTTGTCACCGGTCATGTGACGGAAACAACCGCTATCCAGATACCAAGCCAACTATCATATGCATGCAAGGAGATATTGTAAAGAGGCAAGGAAAAAATTTCACCTTTGCGCACCCACCTTTTGGAATGCGTTGGTAAATGGTCGTGAAGTTACTCGCATAGGTGAAAGCGTCTTGTTCGTATCGATTGCTACTCCTTGATGAAGTCGTCTTGCGCGGTGAACTACCAAGGCTCTTTTCCTTTGAAGAGTTTGCATTCGATTTCTGAGGAATCACCTTTGTGTAGTCATTGCAAGAGGTGAATTGAGGTGAGCGTTTGACTCCCTCTTGCAATTTCTCCTTATGTGCCCTGAAATGCCACACGAAACATACCTGAGTTCTTGACGATCCCGAGGAGGATGAGATAGGCTTGTTGTCGTTGCTTGTCGTGAATTCCGGTGTAGTGTTCTGGTTTTTCCCCATGCAACTTTTTCGATGAATCCACCTTGTTTAACACCTAGTGTTGGTGTCTGGCCCATGGTGCATCAAAGGAGTGCCACAGATGGACCCTGTGAGACTTTGTAGCTGTTTGGGCCTTCGGCTGCATTTGCCGAAATTTAGAAATTGAATTTGGCCAAACGGAGGTTGGATTTGGATTCAGCGCGGAAAAACGCTTGAAAACGGCTATTTGCTTGTTGAATTTGGAGTCCGGATGACCAAAAAGGGGCTTCTGGAAGTTTCCTGGGCTTTTCGGTGCATGGGGGGGTGTCGGTGGACCGCCGGCTGCCACGTGGCGGCCTGTAATTGGCCGGTTCGCGACGTTCGGTCCACGGAGCGTCGCGGCTGGGTGCATGAACCCGGCGCAGGACACGCGGCAGGCGGAGATTGGCAGGCCTTTGGAGCGTGGTCCACGGGAATTTGACCGCGGGTGCACAGTTTGAGCGCCGGTGCACGGGTTCGGGCGGGGTCCAGGTTTCGAACCCCGATTGGCTGGCGCATGGGTGCGCGGTCTACGGAGTTCCCCGCGCGGGTGCATGGACCCGGCGCAGGGACACGTGGCGGCAGGCGAGTGGCGGGCTCAGCTTGCGCGGTGCACGGAGTCCGTGAAGTCCCGCTTCGGGACAGCGCGCGCACAGTGGCGCCAGGCGGGCGGTCGGCCGCACTCGAGTGCGCCACGTGTCGCCTCGTGGTTGGGCGGCCGTACCTACCCCCGCTGACCGCGAGGGGACACGCGGCGCACAGCGGGCCGCCTGGATTTGCTGTCCCCTGTTTGGGGTGACGTGGCCGCCCCTGGGAGTTTCGGGCGCGTCGGACGGGAGGCGTGCAACCGGGTTTCCGGGCGCAGTGCGCCCGAAACCTGCGCCCGAAAACCCGGCCCAACAGCATATGGGCTGGGCCTATAAATAGCTTTCCCTGTTCGTTCTTTTGGCTTTTTGGACCCCATTTTCGCAGAGCATTCTTCAGAGAAGTTTCTCCCCTCACAGTATACTATCCATTGGAGGACTTTGAGGATTTACGGAGGCACGCATCCCGAGGTTAGCTATTTTACGGCGCGGCGCGACGCTTGTTCACCTTCGACCCGCTTCGTCCCTTTTCAGTGTTTGGGCTCCCCCGACTCACCCCGACCTCCTTTTTCGACGATTCTTGCGCCATCGGACTCTCGACTGGTAGGACTTCAACTTCCGTGTTTCGAGCTTCCTCGATTTCCGTGCTGATCTTTGAGTTTTTCGAGCTCCCATTTGACCCATTTTTCTTCGCGGATTGTTGGACAGCACCGCAGTGTTCTGGCTGTAACTTTGCGCTCAGGCATCGGAACGAGGCGATTCAAAAGGCAAAATTCATCTACATTTCGCAAGGAATCTCCTGGATTTTTCTCAGATTTTTCTGGATTTTTCACGAAGGTGAGAATCTCCTTTTTCTGTGGTTCTTTGTTACAGAAATTTTGTACAGTTTGGATTAGGGTGTTTCCCCTTGCCGGATTTTTATCTCAGCGTAGGAAACTCCGATTTGGGCGTGCAGGTACTCATTTCGACGGGCTCGTCGCGAGGATCGCGATAGTATTTTTCTTGGATTTTTCTGGGCATCTTTCGCAGGTAAAAATTGGAGAACTCTGGACTGTGGTTTTAGGGGACAGATTTTGGAGAAAATGAGAATGAATAGCTTATGTATTTTTCCTTTGGGGTATGTTGTACAGATTCGTGACGAGTTTTTGGACGGAGCGAGGGATCCGCATTTGGGGACTTGGATTAGCGCTCGAGGTGGGTGATGTTGTGAACCTCCTACTTGTGAATGTCACTAGGCCTATTGGAATGCCTTGATCATGTGTTATTAATTGTGGATGTATCAAGCATGCTTGCATGAGATTAAGATTCCTTTGATAATATTTGCATTGTTAGCAAGCTACAAGTTAGTGAGTGGTATTTCCATGTTTTAGATATGTAGTTTAATTATTTGGATATAATACTAAAGCCATATCATGTTGTATGTTAAGAGAAGGTTTGAGCATGTGGTTAGAATTCATGTTGTAAAGAGGGGAAACTTGCTAGTAGATTATGCATCCAAATTGTATCATGAATCATATATCATGCCACATGTACATCAGAGGTTCCAAACACTTAATGTTGCATATGTTAGAATAATGGAAACGGTTTTTATCAAGTAAAGGACTTTGCATGCTTGAATGGTCATCTAGTTAGGCCACCTTTTTCTGCTACACATACATGCTGGAATTGACTTAGGAGAAACCATGCTCTTTATTCATTCTCCTGTTGTCTAGTCCTAGGGGATTGTGTGGTCAGATGTTCAGAGTTGGGACAGTCAGGGGATTGATGGTTGGGTGTTGCGGCAACCGCGGACCGTGGGCGGTTGACCGGCTTATTAGTATTATTATTACTACTGCATCAGATTGGAGGTGAGGGATCGGGCTTCTTTAGTGGATGGTCTTACCCACATGTTTAGAGTCTTGATCCAGTCCTGCTACATCAGATACTTATGGTTTCATACTTTACTCGTGTGGGTCGCTCCCCTCGAGTGCCACTCCGGAGTAGGCATAGGGCCGTGCCGTGTGCCGGTCGATTGGATACTTTTGGGCCGTGCCGTGTGCCGGTCGATTGGATACTTTTGGGATCGTGCCGTGTGCCGATCAGTTACTGGTTCTTGAGATGACAGCAGAGCAGGCAGTACCAGTGCTACTGGTGTTCGATTGGGTTGGTCTTGTAGTCTGTGACATTCTGGTGCATATCATTAGCTATTCCTTTAGCTAGGCATCTTTGAGGCATATTAGTGGTAGCTCTTCATCAGTAGGGTTACTTGTAGCTTACCACCTTCATTCGCATTTCGCCTCTGATAGTCCTAGTGGGCATGCATGAGTTTGAGGTCTACCCCACTAGGGGAGGCTACTGTTTTTATAGTAGTTCTCACCCCCCACTGTTTTCTCTTTTCTTTTCCCCTCTTTGTTTTGCAGAGTCTTCTGCGGGAGTTGCGAGACCCTCTACCCAGGATCGAGGTAAGAGGATTGCTGATTAGATAGTCACTTTCCCGATTTCGAGTTTTGTAGTTTTGGATGTATCCCCTGTACTCTCAGACAGTTGTATTTGCTTTTTATTTTGGGTCTGGCTTCTGCCAGCTGGTTGTATTTATTTCGTGAGCTGGGAGAGACACATGTACTTATTTGAGAGCTTTATTGTACTTTCACTTTCCAGCTTTTGGTCTGAGATGTATTAGTTTTAGTTTAGCTCTGTTGTATGCTCCTTTATTATATTTCTTATAGCTGAGCAGGTTACCAGTGCTTCGTGTACACGGGAAATACCGTGTGCTCGGCGGATCTGTGATAGAGCCCGGGTCTGGTTTACACCCGGGGCGTGACAGATTAAGTTGGTATCAGAGCTTAGGGATAGGTCAGTCGGGACTTAGGAAACCCTAGGCATTGGACAGACCCTAGGATGGCAGGGCGTGAGTGACGTGATATTTTGCGAAGTCGGTAATTTATTGTATTAAACTCTTCCTGTGAGTGAAGAGGGACTGGCATATCCTAATTCTGGGGAACCATTATGTTGGCTGCAGACAACATAAGGTCACAGAAATAGGAGGATGACCATGACTTTCGCTGGATTGGGTCGAGAATGATTTTGTTTACTGACCCGTGGTTTCTTGTGTGACAGGATGCCTCCTAGGCGGCAGATCCCTACCCGGGGTACTCCTATACCCCCGGAGGAGCCGGAGCAGTCGGGGCCGTCCGAGATTAGTGAGCTGAGGGCCATGGTGGCCCAGTTGGCGGAGAGTCACCGCCGACAGGAGCAGAGGTTCGAGCAGTTGTTTGCCCAGGTTGGGGCACCTCCCCCTACTACTGTAGCGGCCCCTGTACCCCCAGTTGCACCACCGGTTATTCCACCTATCCCTTCGGCACCGTCATCGAGCAGCGGGGCTCAGGGAGCGTTCAGGCCTTTGACCACAGCGGAGGAGCGGAGTTTGCTGACAAACTCGTTCAGTTTTGCAAGCGAGGACCACCTGGGTTCTCTGGACGGAGCACCCACCCTTGGGAGGTTGGATCGTGGTTGGCGTCAATGGAGAAGTTATTCAAAGACTTCTTCATTGACCCGAAATACAGAGTTCATATGGCTGTGCATTGTCTGGAGGGGGATGCAGATGTTTGGTGGCGCCGGGTCGAGCCGTTGGAGTTCCAGATTACCCGGCAGCTACCGTGGTCGGAGTTCAGGCGGATGATCCTCGACACTTACTTCTCCACGAGCGTGAAGAAAAAGATAGAAGATGACTTGAAGAATCTCCAGCAGGGGGATCGGTCAGTGTGGGACTATCACCAGGAGTTTACGCAGTTGCTCAACTGCGTGCCTTATGTCGCCAGGGATGGGCCGCACCAGGTGGAGCTTTTTGAGACAGGACTGCGCCCTGAGATCTATACCTTGGTGCACGCCCAGAGGCTCCAGACTTTATCAGAGGCAGTGGATCATGCCGAGTGGGTCGAGAGGGGTGACCACGTTGTCTCTAGACGTGGGGCCTGGTCGCTCAGAGTTCTGAGAGGAAGCGACCAGCGACAGATGATGGGGGACAGGCCAGTTCCTGGAGGCCGCCCCGGCCGCCACCGCCTCAGTTTTCGGGCCGTGGGCGTTCGGAGCGGCGAGGGCCTGGGGGATCCCAGAGGCCCCAGCAGCAGCAGCAACAGCAGCCCCAGCGACAGCAGCAGCACTCGCAGCAGCAGAGGTCGCAGTCGCGACAGCAGGGGTCACAGCGGCAGTCACAGCGGCAGCAGCAGCAGCAGTCTCGGAGACCACAGCAGCAGTCCCGACAGCCCCAGCCGTCAGATAGATGTATTTTCTGTGGTGGGCAGCACTATCCCAGTACTTGCGATCAGCGATGGGGACGCTGTTATACTTGTGGACAGTCTGGTCACATGCGAGCTGCTTGCCCTTACGCGGCGTCGACGGCTCCTTCCTCAGCCTCAGCCCCTTCAGTGCCACAGCAGCGGCCTTATACTCCAGCGAGTAGGGCTCCTTCCTCCCACCCTACAGATCAGCGACCACCAGCTCAGAGCGGGCGAGTCTACTCCGCTCAGGTAGGGGACTCCGCGGCAGCCGATCACGTGGTGGCAGGTATCACTTTACTTTTCGGCATTAGAGCTCGCACTTTATTTGATACCGGTGCATCACATTCTTTTATTAGTAGATCTTTTACATCATCTCATGGACTAGAGTTAGATCGGTTGCCACATGCATTAGAGGTACAGATTCCTGCTCATACATTGCATGTAGAGGAGTGTTGTTGGGCTAGCCCTGTACAGATTGAGTCTTGGATTTTGCCAGCGGACCTGTTGGTCCTTAGTCAGCTGCGAGACTTTGACATTGTACTTGGGATGGATTGGCTGACTCGCTATTTCGCGACGATTAATTGTGCCGCGAGGACTGTGACTTTTAGCGAGCCAGGCCAGGAGATGTTTATTTACAGGGGGTGCCAGAGTGCTTTCTTCGCCTCGATAGTTTCGACTTCCCGTGCGAGGCAGATGATGCGCAGTGGATGCGTGGCCTTTTTGGCTTCTGTGGCTAAGGAGCCTACGGCGGCACCGGGACTCGCGGATATCCCTATTGTCCACGAGTTCCTGGATGTGTTCCCTCCTGAGCTTATTAGCATGCCGCCGGATAGGGAGATTGAGTTTTTGATTGACGTAGTCCCAGGAACTGCGCCAATCTCTAAGGCTCCTTACCGTATGGCACCGGCTGAACTGCGAGAGTTAAAGGCGCAACTTCAGGACTTAATGGATAAAGGTTTTGTAAGACCGAGTGTATCGCCGTGGGGAGCGCCGGTGCTATTTGTGAAGAAGAAGGATGGTTCACTTCGACTTTGTGTTGATTATCGGGAGCTGAATAAAGTGACCATCAAGAACAAGTACCCTTTGCCGCGCATTGACGACTTATTTGATCAGCTGCAAGGGTCTTGTGTCTTCTCCAAGATTGATTTACAGTCTGGTTACCACCAGTTGAAGGTGAAGGCTGAGGACATCCCAAAGACGGCGTTCAGGACGCGGTACGGGCATTATGAGTTCACCGTCATGCCTTTTGGATTAACAAATGCCCCTGCTGCTTTTATGGATCTAATGAACAGGATTTTTCGACCATACTTAGATCGGTTCGTCGTCGTTTTCATTGATGATATCCTGGTTTACTCCCGGAGCGATGCTGAGCACGAGGAGCACTTGAGGATTGTGCTGCAACTTCTGAGAGGGAGGAAGTTGTATGCCAAGTTGTCTAAGTGCGAATTTTGGCTTCGGGAGGTTGTCTTTTTGGGCCACGTGATTTCAGCCACTGGAGTGGCAGTAGACCCGGCGAAGATTGAGGCAGTCCGGGATTGGCCCCGACCGACGACGGTATCTGAGGTCCGCAGTTTTATGGGCTTGGCGGGATATTACCGTCGGTTTGTGGAAGGTTTTGCGAAACTTTCCACACCCCTCACTCGTCTGACGCGAAAAGGGATTAAGTTTGTTTGGAGTGAGGATTGCCAGAGGAGCTTTGAGGAATTAAAGAACAGATTGATGACGGCTCCTATCCTTTCCCTCCCTGTTATGGGGAAAGGATACGTGATTTATAGTGATGCATCGCACAGTGGACTTGGTTGCGTGCTGATGCAGGAGGGTAGGGTAATCGCTTATGCCTCTCGGCAACTGAAGGATTATGAAAAGAATTACCCTACCCATGACTTGGAGCTAGCTGCAGTGATTTTCGCATTGAAGTTGTGGCGCCATTACCTGTATGGGGAGCACTGCGAGATATACACTGACCACAAGAGCCTAAAATACCTGTTTACACAGAAGGAGCTCAACCTAAGGCAGCGCAGATGGTTGGAATTATTGAAGGACTTTGATGTGGACATTTTATACCATCCTGGCAAGGCCAACGTGGTTGCTGATGCCC
Organism: Tillandsia fasciculata; assembly: GCA_029168755.2. Taxonomy (NCBI): domain Eukaryota; kingdom Viridiplantae; phylum Streptophyta; class Magnoliopsida; order Poales; family Bromeliaceae; genus Tillandsia; species Tillandsia fasciculata. The sequence goes on from JAQOTM010000324.1 coordinate 15,447, forward strand.
TGAGTAGGAGAGCAGTACAGAGTCTATCCTTGATGATCACGGAGCAGGCGCCACTACTTGAGCAGATGAGGCGGCTGGAGCTCGAAGTTGTGTCCCCCGGGGTCTCTGCTAGACTTATGTCTCTAGTCGTGCAGCCCACTCTGTTGGACAGGATTCGGGAGAAACAGAGTGAGGACCCCCACCTGATGAGGATTCGAGAGCAGGTCCAGACCGGTTCGACAGGGGATTTTACGGTTGATGCTTCGGGAGTACTGCGGTACAGGGACCGAGCTTGCGTGCCTATAGATTCAGAGATTCGAGAGCAGATCTTGAGGGAGGCCCACTATACACCTTATACCATTCATCCTGGTGGGACTAAGATGTATAGGGACCTCAAGGCACAGTTTTGGTGGAATGGGATGAAAAGAGACATTGGGAGATTTGTAGCCCACTGCTTAACTTGTCAGCAGGTAAAGGCTGAGCATCGTGTGCCTGCTGGCAAGTTACAAAGTCTCCCAATCCCTGAATGGAAATGGGAACATGTTACCATGGATTTTGTCACCGGGTTGCCGAGAGCACAGACAGGGGCGGATGCTATTTGGGTAGTCGTGGACAGGCTTACCAAGTCCGCTCACTTTCTGCCGGTTCAGATGACTTGGTCGATGGATCGACTGGCACAGGTTTATTTGGCTGAGGTGGTCAGATTGCACGGGGTACCCGTTTCCATCGTATCAGATAGAGACCCGAGGTTTGTCTCGCATTTCTGGAGGAGTTTACAGACAGCCTTGGGGACACAGCTCCGGTTTAGTACAGCCTTCCACCCACAGACTGATGGACAGTCAGAGCGCACGATTCAGACCCTCGAGGATATGTTGAGAGCCTGCGTTCTGGACTTTGGAGGAGGGTGGTACCGACACTTGGGATTAGTTGAGTTTGCGTACAACAACAGCTATCAAGCGAGCATTCAGATGGCTCCGTTTGAAGCGTTGTATGGACGCAAGTGTCGGTCACCCCTATATTGGAGTGACGTGGGTGAGAAGAAGACCTTGGGTCCTGATCTACTACTTGAGGCAGAGGAAAAGGTCAGATTGGTACGACGACATCTCGAGACTGCCCAGAGTCGACAGAGGAGTTATGCTGATACTCGACGGCGAGACTTAGAGTTCCAGGTGGGCGACCATGTCTTTTTGAAAGTCTCGCCTTCGAAGGGGATTCGGAGATTTGGTATTCGTGGGAAACTGAGCCCTCGTTATATTGGACCTTTCGAGGTGTTGGAGCGCATAGGGCCAGTTGCCTACAGGCTTGCACTTCCTCCCAGGTTAGCAGGTGTCCACGATGTGTTTCATGTATCGACTCTGAGGAGGTATGTGTTTGACCCGTCGCACATTATCGATTTCGCCCCATTGGAGATCGCCGAGGACTTGAGTTACGTCGAGCGACCGCTGAGGATTTTGGACCGGGAGGTTAGAGAGTTGCGCAGCCGAACCATCCCTTATGTGAAGATCCTCTGGAGCAGTCATGATGAGCGCGAGGCTACGTGGGAGCTGGAGTCAGCGATGATGGATGCTTATCCCCACTTGTTCGAGGCCCCAGCCTGAGGTATGACTTTTGTTTCGAGGACGAAACTTTTCCTTGTAGGGGAGGATGTAGTGTTCTGGTTTTTCCCCATGCAACTTTTCCGATGAATCCACCTTGTTTAACACCTAGTGTTGGTGTCTGGCCCATGGTGCATCAAAGGAGTGCCACAGATGGACCCTGTGAGACTTTGTAGCTGTTTGGGCCTTCGGCTGCATTTGCCGAAATTTAGAAATTGAATTTGGCCAAACGGAGGTTGGATTTGGATTCAGCGCGGAAAAACGCTTGAAAACGGCTATTTGCTTGTTGAATTTGGAGTCCGGATGACCAAAAACGGGCTTCTGGAAGTTTCCTGGGCTTTTCGGTGCATGGGGGGGTGTCGGTGGACCGCCGGCTGCCACGTGGCGGCCTGTAATTGGCCGGTTCGCGACGTTCGGTCCACGGAGCGTCGCGGCTGGGTGCATGAACCCGGCGCAGGACACGCGGCAGGCGGAGATTGGCAGGCCTTTGGAGCGTGGTCCACGGGAATTTGACCGCGGGTGCACAGTTTGAGCGCCGGTGCACGGGTTCGGGCGGGGTCCAGGTTTCGAACCCCGATTGGCTGGCGCATGGGTGCGCGGTCTACGGAGTTCCCCGCGCGGGTGCATGGACCCGGCGCAGGGACACGTGGCGGCAGGCGAGTGGCGGGCTCAGCTTGCGCGGTGCACGGAGTCCGTGAAGTCCCGCTTCGGGACAGCGCGCGCACAGTGGCGCCAGGCGGGCGGTCGGCCGCACTCGAGTGCGCCACGTGTCGCCTCGTGGTTGGGCGGCCGTACCTACCCCCGCTGACCGCGAGGGGACACGCGGCGCACAGCGGGCCGCCTGGATTTGCTGTCCCCTGTTTGGGGTGACGTGGCCGCCCCTGGGAGTTTCGGGCGCGTCGGACGGGAGGCGTGCAACCGGGTTTCCGGGCGCAGTGCGCCCGAAACCTGCGCCCGAAAACCCGGCCCAACAGCATATGGGCTGGGCCTATAAATAGCTTTCCCTGTTCGTTCTTTTGGCTTTTTGGACCCCATTTTCGCAGAGCATTCTTCAGAGAAGTTTCTCCCCTCACAGTATACTATCCATTGGAGGACTTTGAGGATTTACGGAGGCACGCATCCCGAGGTTAGCTATTTTACGGCGCGGCGCGACGCTTGTTCACCTTCGACCCGCTTCGTCCCTTTTCAGTGTTTGGGCTCCCCCGACTCACCCCGACCTCCTTTTTCGACGATTCTTGCGCCATCGGACTCTCGACTGGTAGGACTTCAACTTCCGTGTTTCGAGCTTCCTCGATTTCCGTGCTGATCTTTGAGTTTTTCGAGCTCCCATTTGATCCATTTTTCTTCGCGGATTGTTGGACAGCACCGCAGTGTTCTGGCTGTAACTTTGCGCTCGGGCATCGGAACGAGGCGATTCAAAAGGCAAAATTCATCTACATTTCGCAAGGAATCTCCTGGATTTTTCTCAGATTTTTCTGGATTTTTCACGAAGGTGAGAATCTCCTTTTTCTGTGGTTCTTTGTTACAGAAATTTTGTACAGTTTGGATTAGGGTGTTTCCCCTTGCCGGATTTTTATCTCAGCGTAGGAAACTCCGATTTGGGCGTGCAGGTACTCATTTCGACGGGCTCGTCGCGAGGATCGCGATAGTATTTTTTTGGATTTTTCTGGGCATCTTTCGCAGGTAAAAATTGGAGAACTCTGGACTGTGGTTTTAGGGGACAGATTTTGGAGAAAATGAGAATGAATAGCTTATGTATTTTTCCTTTGGGGTATGTTGTACAGAATCGTGACGAGTTTTTGGACGGAGCGAGGGATCCGCATTTGGGGACTTGGATTAGCGCTTGAGGTGGGTGATGTTGTGAACCTCCTACTTGTGAATGTCACTAGGCCTATTGGAATGCCTTGATCATGTGTTATTAATTGTGGATGTATCAAGCATGCTTGCATGAGATTAAGATTCCTTTGATAATATTTGCATTGTTAGCAAGCTACATGTTAGTGAGTGGTATTTCCATGTTTTAGATATGTAGTTTAATTATTTGGATATAATACTAAAGCCATATCATGTTGTATGTTAAGAGAAGGTTTGAGCATGTGGTTAGATTTCATGTTGTAAAGAGGGGAAACTTGCTAGTAGATTATGCATCCAAATTGTATCATGAATCATATATCATGCCACATGTATATCAGAGGATCCAAACACTTAATGTTGCATATGTTAGAATAATGGAAACGGTTTTTATCAAGTAAAGGACTTTGCATGCTTGAATGGTCATCTAGTTAGGCCACCTTTTTCTGCTACACATACATGCTGGAATTGACTTAGGAGAAACCAAGCTCTTTATTCATTCTCCTGTTGTCTAGTCCTAGGGGATTGTGTGGTCAGATGTTCAGAGTTGGGACAGTCAGGGATTGATGGTTGGGTGTTGCGGCAACCGCGGACCATGGGCGGTTGACCGGCTTATTAGTATTATTATTACTACTGCATCAGATTGGAGGTGAGGGATCGGGCTTCTTTAGTGGATGGTCTTACCCACATGTTTAGAGTCTTGATCCAGTCCTGCTACATCAGATACTTATGGTTTCATACTTTACTCGTGTGGGTCGCTCCCCTCGAGTGCCACTCCGGAGTAGGCATAGGGCCGTGCCGTGTGCCGGTCGATTGGATACTTTTGGGGCCGTGCCGTGTGCCGGTCGATTGGATACTTTTGGGATCGTGCCGTGTGCCGATCAGTTACTGGTTCTTGAGATGACAGCAGAGCAGGCAGTACCAGTGCTACTGGTGTTCGATTGGGTTGGTCTTGTAGTCTGTGACATTCTGGTGCATATCATTAGCTATTCCTTTAGCTAGGCATCTTTGAGGCATATTAGTGGTAGCTCTTCATCAGTAGGGTTACTTGTAGCTTACCTCCTTCATTCGCATTTCGCCTCTGATAGTCCTAGTGGGCATGCATGAGTTTGAGGTCTACCCCACTAGGGGAGGCTACTGTTTTTATAGTAGTTCTCACCCCCCACTGTTTTCTCTTTTCTTTTCCCCTCTTTGTTTTGCAGAGTCTTCTGCGGGAGTTGCGAGACCCTCTACCCAGGATCGAGGTAAGAGGATTGCTGATTAGATAGTCACTTTCCCGATTTCGTGTTTTGTAGTTTTGGAGGTATCCCCTGTACTCTCAGACAGTTGTATTTGCTTTTTATTTTGGGTCTGGCTTCTGCCAGCTGGTTGTATTTATTTCGTGAGCTGGGAGAGACACATGTACTTATTTGAGAGCTTTATTGTACTTTCACTTTCCAGCTTTTGGTCTGAGATGTATTAGTTTTAGTTTAGCTCTGTTGTATGCTCCTTTATTATATTTCTTATAGCTGAGCAGGTTACCAGTGCTTCGTGTACACGGGAAATACCGTGTGCTCGGCAGATCTGTGATAGAGCCCGGGGTCAGGTTTACACCCGGGGCGTGACCGGTGTCGGAGGAGGAGTTACCGACTGAGGCACAAATACTGTCCCACTCGAACTTGGAATGTCTCCAGTTTGAGTGTACCCGAGGCCGAACTTATTTGTTTGACCAAGACCAAGAAGTCTATCCAACTTACTCCTTCCTGAAGAGAATCGCTTTAAGTCGTCCTTTAGTTGGAGAATGGTCTTTGTCATTTCCATTTTATCCCGTTGAGCCTCGTCGTAGAGCTTTGAGAAATAATTCGCTTTATCCACCAAATTTGTATGTTCTTTCTCGAGAAGCTCATTTTCCTCTTGAAGGGAAACATTTGCTTTGACTAAATTATCCCTTTCCTCTTCAAGAGCGTTTGAGAGAGAAGATGCCCTTTTCGCTTTTTCTTCGAGATCCTGCAATCTCCCTCTCAAACTCCGGTTTTGCTTTGCCAGTTTCTTTGAGTCCCGTAACAGCTTATGGTAGGCAAGAGCAAAATCTTCACCTTCAGAATTGCTCGATTCGCTGTCCGTAGCGTTCTTTTCAACAAGGGAGGAGTTGGACAAGGAATCGGAGGTACTAGCCATCAAGCACATGAAGGGTGAAGATGTAGACGCGTTGTCACGCCCCAGGCCCCAGCGGAAGCCTACCCGGCACGTGCACAGACCCGCCGTGTGCACAAGGTACCCCCCGGTACACACAAGGCGTCTACAACAACAAGCAGAAGGAAGGCAATAAACACATCCTACTAGTAATCAGAGCACAACACAACTAAACTATACGTAAAGAGGAAAGTAGATAACAACTATCATACAAGAAGTTAAAATCCAAAATACACATGTAGTTCCCTTAAATACAACTTATCAAAATACATGGGTAGTTTCTAAGCCAAAATACACCAACACCTCTCTAACAAAAACAAAAGAAAAGGTGTCCTGTAACCACCTCGAGTGGTGCGACGGGGAATAGCTAGCTATGCGATAACCCCTTGCCACGGTCCCGAGCCCCTCCCGCTGCGGATGGCTCTGAAAACAACATCCCAAATGGGGTGAGAACTATTAAACAATAGTTCCCAGTGGGTAAGCCGCCGAGAGAAGCGAAATACACCACTAGGTCAACTGAGGCATAAGATAGTAAACTGCTGAAATGAAATGCAGAAAATAAACAACTGAAGTAAAGTAAAGTACTCTACTACTATCATGCCTCTATGCTCATGTACAAGGTGATGATGATATGAATCTATCATGCTATCATAATGTCCAACTACAATGAGTAGTATTACTTATGTGGTGTCCAATGTCAAGTTTGCTATCATGTATGTCCAACTACCATTAATGTATCATCTATGTGATATTCACTGTTAAGTTTGGTTAACTTAATCCTTTTCTCTTGAAGACTTTCATTGAGTCTAAGCTTGAGCCACGCCTCATGGTCCCGTGGTGGCACCCCCCAAGGAGCTATGCCTAACCAACGGCGTCCCAATCGGCACCCAATCCCGCACGGCGATCATAATGTCGCAAATGGCCAACTCCGGAGTGCCGGCTTGGAGGGAGCGACCCTACCAAGCATGTGCGAATGAGCACAAACGGCAAGCAAGCAAGTCTCGATCATCGTGTCTGAAACACGGAATAGCAAGTCATCGTGTCTAAAACACGGAAAAGCATCATCGACCTTTAGGTCGGGGTCTAGTATCTCAAGTGTCAATGTTTCATATACAATATTAACATTATTTTGCATAATGAAAGAGTAAAACATTTACAAGTTATCCTCATGTCTCAAACATGGAATCTAACTATTTCATCTTGATTGTACAAGTTTAGAAGTTTTCTACTTGTATCTCACTACACTAGATGGCACTAATGTCATAATGTCCATTTTCTTCATGATCATATGCATAACATACCTCAATAATTCTATAACATGTATAGTTATTCTCTATTCATATCCAAAAGCTTAAGTTCGCGAAAATTCCTATTCAATCCCCCCTCAAAGTGCCCATGCACCTACAATGTTTACCTCTACTAAATAGAGTATGAATTTTTCTACACATGAAGGGGTTCAAATGCATGATCATAAATCATGATAAATCAAACGATGCATGTTTAATATAACAATGATGCCCTAAAAGTCTATAGAAGACATAGGGGGAGTTCACCCATTTCGATGAGGTCAGACCCACCGGATAGTTGCCAAATCCTTGTGAAGGATCCCAACCAAGAAGCCCACACTTCCTCTTATGCCCTAAGAGAAGTTTCCAAAGGGTTAAAACATCACAAGACCCTAATCACAAAATCCCTTAAAATCATAGGGAAAAATAGGTGGAAAATACCTTAGGTTGAGAAATCTTGCTAAATCTTGAAATCCAAACAAGAAAAGCTTCAAAACCAACCTACAAGAGTGTTCTACACCCATCAATTCCACCCCAAAAGCTATAAATCAAAACCCCCAAAAATAAACCCTAGTTTTCCAAAACCTAGGTTTTATCTTCAAAAATCCCAAAGAAAGGAAAAAGAAGTGTTCCAAACCTCTTTTAGCTCAAATCCCACCTTGGAAAAGCAAAGGATAGGCACAAGAGCTCCAAACTTCCTTCTTCTTCAAGTTCAAGCCTTCCTCCAAGCTCTTGTAGCAAGCTTCAATGGTGGAGAAGAGGAGGTTGAAGAAGAATCCAAGTAGAGGGATGGGTTGGAGAAGAAAATCCAAGGTTTTCTCTCCCTCTCTCTCTCTCTAACACTTTCTCTTACTCTCTCCAAATGAGAGGAAAAGAGGAGATGAAGAGGTTAAAACCCTAAAGTAACAAAATCCCAAAAGCCCCTCGCAAGAAACGTTATTTCGTTTCTTACTGGGCTGTTCAGACCCGCATGATCCGGATCGCCCCTATCCGATCCGGATCCCGAACGTGGAATCTCCAGTTTCGCGCGGACGATCCGGATCGCCCCTATCCGATCCGGATCCCGAACATGGAATTTCCAGTTTCGCGCGGACGATCCGGATCGCCCCTATCCGATCCGGATCCCGAAGCCAAAACCCCAAAAATCAAAATTTTCGAAAATTTCTGATTTGCGCCCAAACTCTCCGGAAACCTTCTAGAACCTTCCGGAAGCTTACTAATACACTCTAAGGGTATCATTCAACCCTCCACACACTCGAACTTCGCAATTTGATAAAGTTCAGTGTACTACATTCACCCCTCCTAAAAAGGAGTTTCGTCCGCGAAACTAGAAGTCAAGTACCTCAAGTCTCCAGCTGAAAAAGATGAGGGAAACGCTCCTGCAGCGCGCTCTCCAGTTCCCACGTAGCCTCGCGATCCTCGTGATTGCTCCAAAGTACCTTCACATAAGGTATCTCGCGATTCCGAAGTTTCTTCACCTCACGAGCCAAAATCTTCACCGGTTGCTCCTCAAAGCTCAAGTCCTCGTGTAGTTCCAACGGGCGAAGTCCACCACATGAGATGGATCAAAACATACTTCCGGAGCGTCGAAACATGGAACACATTGTGCACTCCCGATAGGTTAGGCGGTAGAGCAAGCCGATAAGCCACCGGGCCGATACGCTCCAAAACCTCAAAGGTCCAATAAATCGGGGACTTAGCTTCCCTCGGATGCCAAATCTCTTGACTCCTCTAGTCGGCGATACTTTTAGGAAGACATGGTCTCCAACTTGAAATTCCAAATCGCGCCGACGCTTATCCGCGTAACTCTTTTGTCGACTTTGAGCTGAAATCAAACGTTCCCGAGCTAGTCGAACCTTGTCTTCGGCCTCTTGAAGTACATCGGGCCTAAAATCAATCGTTCTCCCACCTCGCTCCAATGAAGAGGTGATCGCACTTTCTCCCATAAAGAGCCTCGAATGGCGCCATCTTGATACTTGCTTGATAACTATTGTTATAGGCAAACTCGGCCATTGATAGATATTGATGCCAACCACTTTGATAATCCAAAACACATGCTCTGAGCATGTCCTCCAAGATTTGTATGGTTCGCTCAGACTGCCCATCACTCTGGGGGTGGAAAGCTGTACTGAAATCCAGCTGCGTGCCTAGGGCCTCGTGAAGGCTCCTCCAAAAATGAGATGCAAATCTTGGATCTCGATCGGAAACTATAGAAACAGGCACTCCATGCAATCGCACGATCTCATCAAGGTACTTTTGTGCAAGCTTCTCTCTAGACCAAGTTATGGATAGGGATAAAATGAGCAGATTTGGTTAACCTATCCACGATCACCCAAATAGCATCATGCCCAGCCTGAGAGCGAGGCAATCCAACAACAAAATCCATGGTGATCCTCTCCCACTTCCACACGGGAATGGGTAAACTCTGCAACTTGCCTGCGGGAAGCGGTGCTCGGCTTTCACTTGTTGACATGTCAAGCATTGAGCCACAAATCTCCCAACATCTTTTTTCATGCCGGGCCACCAATAAAGTAACCTTAAGTCCTTGTATATTTTGGTGCCACCTGGGTGAAGAGAATAAGGTGCTCGGTGCGCTTCCTTCAGGATCTCTTCTTTGATCTCCAAATCCGCCGGTACACAAGTCGACTTCGAAAACGAAGTATGCCATGATCATCCACATGAAACTCACACGGCTCGGCCATCCACAAGTGTAGCCCGAATCTTTCCAAACTAGGATCTTGGACTTGTTTCATCTTGATCCTTTCCTGTCACGCCCCCGGGGGTTTTTGAGTCCTTTGAAGCGGAAAATCGTGCCAATTTTTTTTTTTTTTTTTTATAATAAGGTAACTTAACTTCAACCCCGGTGCGTGCCAGACCGCCACATACACAAATTCACTCTGTCCGCGGACAGAGTCTCCTCTGCATATGCACGGCGTCTCATTTACATCATTTCATTCATTCACAATAATCATACAACACACACCAACCAACAACCATACAGTAGACATACACCATATTTAGAGTTAAATCGTTTAACTAAAGCATGTCATTTGAGCGGCTTCAATGTTTGGAAAGGATAAAACCCAGAGTTGTAAAATCCGTGCCCACACGGCACCTCTTTTTAGAAAACGTTTTCGCAAACCTTTATCTCATCATAAAACATGCCGCAATTAAAAACACTACTAAAAGTATCACATAAAGCCACATCTCATCCACAGTGCTAACTAAAACATGCCCACATGTAAAGTAATCCACAAGCGAAATTAAAAGTAACCTAAAGAGGAAATGAGTTATATATACGATAACCAAGAGTCCGACTACGATCCTCACGTCGCAGTCCCACCGCCGTCCCGGCTAACGCACCTAGGGAAACCTGTCACGGAGTGGGTAACGTCAGTGACAAACAAAGTAGATGTCTAATAATATTAAGAAAGGAAGAACGAACCGAATACACCGAGTACACCGTAACCTTTCGTTAAACCCCTGTGCATATATTAAACCGGGCACCAACCCCGGATTAATTGTTAATTAAGTTGGGCACCGACCCCAGAGTACCTGTCGGGGAGACTAAAGTCCCCCCTCGTGCACAACACCTTTTTGATGCTTAAACCACTTCACGGGGCTAGTGCGACCCCTATAGCAGCCGTGAAGAGGTCCTCACGGCACCCACCCCTTTGTGAGGCACACGGGTCAAAAAGACCACTTTTCCGGAAAAGTACACCATGCGGTGGCCCGATCCGCCAGTGTACGTGCAGCATCCGAAACCGGATTGCCAAGATTGGCGTGTAATGAGCACCGCGACCGCAGCCGCTTAATTTGTCAGATAATTATCAATTAAAGGAAAGGTTAACTGTCCATCTACTTTGTTAGGTAAATTAAAGAATATTTTTTAGTGACATAGATGCACTTACAGCACCGGTTGCACACATCGCAACCGTACCCACCTTGTTGGAGAGAAGACGGGTCACCCGAGCCCTTCGCACTCTCCCGCTGCGTACCTGGACCTATAAAAAGCCCGCACGGACACTAAGGTCAGAAACTATACTAAATACCGTAACAGAAAACACCCCACTTATATTATAATAAAGTCCGGCACCGTCCCGCTGCCCATGGAACCCCCCTTGCGCAACCGTCGCCGCCCGTCGGAGCCGCGCGCGGCGCGGCCCCGCGGGCGGTGCGCGCAAAGTGCCCCGCCGGTGCCCGCACGGGCACGGGCCTGTGCGGCGCCCGTGTCGGGTTCGCCCGCGGCCGGCGCCCGCGCGGTGCCCGCCGCGGCCCCGCGCGGT
>JAQOTM010000324.1:26715-161170 GCA_029168755.2 Tillandsia fasciculata
GTGCCTTGAGTTCCTGTCAGCTCTGCAAGGCCATCCTGTACGGGTGCCTTGGTGATGGGCTTGGTGCCGGGGAGTAGTTCAATTGGAAAGTCCACCTCTAGTTCCGGCGGCATTCCCGGTAGCTCTGCCGGAAATACGTCGGGAATTCCCCTACTACGGGAATTTCTGTGGGTGAGGGGACGGGTCGGGTAGTTAGATCTACGAGGCCAGATAGGCTACGCACCCGCCCTCCATCAATTTCCTCACCACGGACCGCTGAACCTGATGGGAAGCGGCCCGTGCTACATGACAGCCCATCGGGTTTCCGGTTGCAAGCATAGGGCGACGCCTATTTATTCCCTGCATAGCCCTCTATGGGCCCCGGACCCACCGGATTTCCTAGACTTCGAAAACCGCCCACGTGTTTTGGCCGGGGAGGTTTCGCCTAACGCCTACTGATCCTAGTGGGGGGGGAGAAGAAGAGAGAAAGTCTAACAAATGTATCTGGCTAAGGTGTAGTCGGCTGTAGAAAGGAAAAAGAATAAAAGATCGAACGGTAATCACCTGCTGTCACTAAGTCTGGGACGCCGCATCCCCTGCCGCAGTGTCCCGGGGAGTCCGCCCGCAGTCCCTGGGCCAGCGTCGTACTGCGTGCTGGGAGGAATTTTGACGTCCGAAGAATCTGAGGGGTCCGAGGGGTCTGATGGATCTGCGGGTTCCCGGTTGTCGGGCGGACCCCTTGGCTGAACGGGAACCGCCAGCGCTGTCTGGTTCCTCTGTGGTGTGGCGTAGGGGCGGCGGCGGCGGCCCTCTGGGGGCAAGCGTCACGAGTGTGATCCGGCAACCCGCAATGGTTGCAATAATGATGCCTCCATGTGCACTCCGCTACCGGGTGAGCACCCTGGCAGATACAGCATGGTCCCTGGGATGGTCTCGCGTCCTCCGCTGGAGCCTGTCCCTCCTTTCGCGCCCCCTTTGTGGTCCCCTTCCTCGGTTTTCTTGGGCGGGGTCCCTTGGGGAGCGGGTGTAGCAGTCCTCTCCGTCCTCCTCCGCTCGCGGCGCCGGGGGTCTGGTGACCCCTGGTTTCCAAGGGCAGTCGTATCGGTTATGGCCCGGCCTGCCACACCGATAGCAATGATCATATCTCCACGGACATTCTGTCACCTGGTGCGTTCCTACGCAAATAGGGCAAGGTCTCCCAAGCGGTCTGGGCTCCGCCCTCACCATCCTTTCAAAAGTCGCTCTCCGTCCTCGGGCGTTTGTGTACCGCTCTCGCCATTCTCACGAAATCGCTTTCCGTCCTCGGGCGCTGGGTGCCGGGCCCTCCGTCGGACCCGGATAGGCAACCCTTTCTCGCGCGCGCGCGCCTCGGCTAGTTCCTGCTCTGCTCGCAGGGCTAACATTACTGCCTCGTTGAAGGTGGGGAACTCTGCCGGCGGCCTTCCCCAACGGATATCGGTCCTGGCGCCCCGCTGGGCGTGGTCAGCGCCCTCAAAATCTCGGATCAGTAGACCCAGTCGCTCCGTAAGGGTCAGCATGTGTCCTGCGATATCACGCAGCTGGTTCAGGAGTAAACGGTTGGCTGCCGCTGCGGGATCCATCTGCTTGTCACGAAACGATTAGTACTGGGTGGCCGAACACTGGCCGTCGGCTGCTGTAGACAAAGAAACCGTGTCAATCCTATGGTTACAACCCTAGCACACCGTTTCACGAATTCACCTATGTTACGTCCCATTCCCCGTACTCTCACGTACTACACCTATACCTTGGTTATCTCATTTCCAACTTGCTTGTGGCTCCTAGCACTGTGGACACAAAACACGTCTACTATGGTTGTGGTTGTATTGGCTCTGATACCATTTAATCTGTCACGCCCCCGGGGGTTTTTGAGTCCTTTGAAGCGGAAAATCGTGCCATTTTTTTTTTTTTCTTTTAATAAGGTAACTTAACTTCAACCCCGGTGCGTGCCAGACCGCCACATACACAAATTCACTCTGTCCGCGGACAGAGTCTCCTCTGCATATGCACGGCGTCTCATTTACATCATTTCATTCATTCACAATAATCATACAACACACACCAACCAACAACCATACAGTAGACATACACCATATTCAGAGTTAAATCGTTTAACTAAAGCATGTCATTTGAGCGGCTTCAATGTTTGGAAAGGATAAAACCCAGAGTTGTAAAATCCGTGCCCACACGGCACCTCTTTTTAGAAAACGTTTTCGCAAACCTTTATCTCATCATAAAACATGCCGCAATTAAAAACACTACTAAAAGTATCACATAAAGCCACATCTCATCCACAGTGCTAACTAAAACATGCCCACATGTAAAGTAATCCACAAGCAAATTAAAGTAACCTAAAGAGGAAATGAGTTATATATACGATAACCAAGAGTCCGACTACGATCCTCACGACGCAGTCCCACCGCCGTCCCGGCTAACGCACCTAGGGAAACCTGTCACGGAGTGGGTAACGTCAGTGACAAACAAAGTAGATGTCTAATAATATTAAGAAAGGAAGAACGAACCGAATACACCGAGTACACCGTAACCTTTCGTTAAACCCCTGTGCATATATTAAACCGGGCACCAACCCGGATTAATTGTTAATTAAGTTGGGCACCGACCCCAGAGTACCTGTCGGGGAGACTAAAGTCCCCCCTCGTGCACAACACCTTTTTGATGCTATAACCACTTCACGGGGCTAGTGCGACCCCTATAGCAGCCGTGAAGAGGTCCTCACGGCACCCACCCCTTTGTGAGGCACACGGGTCAAAAAGACCACTTTTCCGGAAAAGTACACCATGCGGTGGCCGATCCGCCAGTGTACGTGCAGCATCCGAAACCGGATTGCCAAGATTGGCGTGTAATGAGCACCGCGACCGCAGCCGCTTAATTTGTCAGATAATTATCAATTAAAGAAAGGTTAACTGTCCATCTACTTTGTTAGGTAAATTAAAGAATATTTTTAATGACATAGATGCACTTACAGCACCGGTTGCACACATCGCAACCGTACCCACCTTGTTGGAGAGAAGACGGGTCACCCGAGCCCTTCGCACTCTCCCGCTGCGCACCTGGACCTATAAAAAGTCCGCACGGACACTAAGGTCAGAAAACTATACTAAATACCGTAACAGAAAACACCCCACTTATATTATAATAAAGTCCGGCACCGTCCGCTGCCCATGGAACCCCCCTTGCGCAACCGTCGCCGCCCGTCGGAGCCGCGCGCGGCGCGGCCCCGCGGGCGGTGCGCGCAAAGTGCCCCCCGCACGGTGCCCGCACGGGCACGGGCCCGTGCGGCGCCCGTGCGGGGTCGCCCGCGCGGCGCCCGCGCGGGCCGCCCGCGCGGCGCCAGCGCGGGTGCCCGCGCGGCGCCGCGCGCGGGCGCCCGCGCGGCACCCGCGCGGGGGTGCCCGCGGGGCCCCCGCGCGGGTGCCCGCGCGGCGCCCCGCGCGGCGCCCGCGCGGGTGCCCGCGCGGCACCCCGCCGGGGCCGCCCGCGCGGGGTGCCCGCGGGCACCCCGCGCGGGTGCCCGCGCGGCGCCTGCGCGGGGCCGCCCGCGCGGCGCCCGCGCGGGTGCCCGCGCGGCACCCGCGCGGGTGCCCGTGCGGCGCCCGCGCGGGGCGCCCGCGCGGCACCCGCGCGGTGCCCGCGCGGGGCCGCCCACGCGGCGGCCGCGCGGTGTCCGCGCGGCGCCGCGTGGGTGCGACCCGCGCGGCGCCGTCCCCGCCTGCGGCGGAGCCCGGTCATCCGCGTGCGTTCCCCTTCTTCCTCGCGCGATGCCCCGGTGGCACCGCGCGCCTCCTTGCCCGTTCCGTCCGCCCAACAAAATTATGATGACGGCGGCGGTGACGGGGGTGGCGGAGGAACTCTAGAATTTTACCAAACTATGCTAGGAAAAATCCAGAAATTTATTAAAAATTATTTTACCTATCGGAGATCGTCGGGAAGGTGTCCGGTCGCGTTTCTTGCCCTTGGATCGGCGTTTAGGACGATCGGCTCCCTCCTTTTCCTTCTCCTTCCTCCGGTTACGTTTCTTTTCTTTCTTTTTCACTGGTTGGGGGTTCGGTACGTACGAAAAAGAGGGTTTGGGGAGGCGGAGAAATAAAAATAGGGTTTCGCTCGGTAAGCGGGGAAATAAATAACCCTGTTTTGGATATATCCAATTTGTAAACCCGCACCGTCAAAATTCCCTTTCCGGGTATTTTGATCCGATTAATTAATTCGCTAATTAATTAATCCCCCCGATAACCCTATTTAGTTAATCGTTTAATTATTATCCTCACCGTCATTTCCCCAAATTTGATCGTTAATTTTATTTACGTACGTAGGAACCTATAATTCCCCGTTTCTGTTTCTCAAGAAAATATCCGACGACTGGATATTTCTTACCTTTAAATCCTGACCACCGATTATTTGATCACCTTTATCAAATAATCTTGGGAAATCAAATTCCCAGTTGGATTCTGATTACCCGGATATTTAAACCTCTATTATCCAAATCCCGGTCGCCGATTATTTAATCACCTTAATTAAATAATCATGGGAAATAAATCCCCAATTTAAATATCCGGATTTTATCTCTTATTCAATCCGTGAGATAAAATCCCATAATTTAAATCCTTTAGTTTAAATATCTTGACTCTTATCCCTTTCCAATCTATGAGATAAAAATCCCACCAATTTAAATCCCACAATTAATTGGTACGTAGGAGGATTTAAATTCCGTCACCGGATAATTAATTAATTGATTAATTATCCTTACGGGATAACCCACCTTATCTCTAACGGGTGCAAGATATTTTGCACGGTTTCCGATGCGCGACTAACTACCGCATCGCTAAGGGTCCCGTTCCGGGAGATCCCGGCATCGGATTTCGAATCCGATCGCACCGTCGGTCATCGTTTTTCGCGCTCTATCGCAGAAAAATATACACACTTGTCCCGGCCGACTTTTGAGAATTAAATAATTTTATTCCCCTTAAGGCCTAAGCGATTACATGTGAGTTCAAAAATACCCCGGAGGGTCGGGTCACTACATTTCCATAAGAGTCGGTCGTAACACCAATGCCATCAATCTCATGGGTGTCTCAGGTGCCACAACTTCCAATTCCAACCGTCTCATATCTTGAAGTAATGGCTGCTGGTAAGTGATCATCATCGCTAAATTTTCCATCGATTTGCGACTTAGAGCATCTGCCACAACATTTGCTTTCCCAGGATGGTAGAGAATAGTCAAATCATAATCCTTAAGCAGCTCCAACCATCTGCGCTGCCTAAGATTCAACTCCTTCTGAGTAAAGAGGTACTTTAGGCTCTTATGATCAGTATATACCTCACAATGTTCACCATATAAATAGTGTCGCCACAGCTTCAATGCAAATACCACGGCGGCTAACTCCAAATCATGAGTGGGATAGTTTTTCTCGTAGTCCTTTAATTGACGAGAGGCATAAGCAATAACCTTCTCGTTTTGCATCAAAACACACCCTAACCCACTCAAGGAAGCATCACTGTAGATCACGTATCCCGCTCCTACAGTAGGCAAAGCCAAGATCGGGGCGGTTGTCAACCGTTCCTTCAATTCCCTGAAGCTTCTCTCACACGATCATTCCAGATAAACTTGGTGCCTTTATGCGTTAGTCGCGTTAGGGGAGTAGATAACCTTGCAAATCCCTCAACAAAACGCCGATAGTAGCCGGCCAGACCGATAAAACTCCGGATCTCGGTGATGTTCGTCGGTCTAGGCCAATCGTTAATTGCCTCAATTTTCTTGGGGTCCACAGCTATTCCTTTATCTGATATTACATGACCCAAGAACGCTACCTCTCGTAGCCAAAACTCACATTTCTTCAGCTTGCGTAGAGCTCTTTCTCTCGAAGTAAATGCAACACACTTGCCGCAAGTGATCCTCATGTTCTTCATCACTTCGAGAGTACACCAAAATGTCGTCGATGAACACCACGACGAATCTATCCAAAAAGGGCTTGAAGATACGGTTCATCAAATCCATAAAAGCTGCCGGGGCATTAGTGAGCCCAAACGGCATAACAGTAAACTCATAGTGTCCATACCGTGTCCTAAAAGCCGTTCTAGGAACATCCTCGGGCTTGATCTTGAGTTGGTGATATCCAGACTGAAGGTCAATCTTCGAATACACTCTTGATCCTTGGAGTTGATCAAACAAATCATCAATCCTCGGCAATGGATACTTATTCTTAATAGTGACCTTGTTAAGCTCGCGATAGTCCACGCAAAGGCGAAGCGATCCATCCTTTTTCTTGACGAACAAAACTGGTGCTCCCCAAGGTGAAACGCTCGGTCGGATGAAGCCTTTTTCCAACAAGTCTTGAAGTTGTGCCTTGAGCTCTTTTAACTCTGCCGGTGCCATCCTATATGGTGCTTTCGAGATTGGGTAGTTCCAGGGATCAGATCCACCACAAACTCGATCTCTCTATCCGGAGGCATCCCCGGTAGCTCTGCCGGGAACACATCAGTAAACTCTCGCACAACTGGGATATCCTCAACTCTCGGAGTCTCACTGCTACTATCCACAACAGTAGCCAAGTAGGCGACACATCCACTCCTAATCAATTGTTTTGCTCTGGTGGAAGAGATAGTCATCGCAAACAGTGAACTTTTGCAGCCTCTGAACACAATTTCCTCTTGTCCTGGTTCTCGAAACCTCACGAGTCGATTCTCACAATCAATGGTAGCATGATATCTTGTGAGCCAATCCATGCCCAATACCACATCAAATTCTCCAAGTCGATGGAGGGCCAACATGTGATGATCTGGATCTCTGCAGAGCTGTGGTAGAGTCATTGGGGACTTCGGGGGAGCCTGTACTATGTTTCGGGAAGTGGTTGTGCCTGATTGGTTACAAGTGTTGAACCTCGAGCTTTATTGGATCACTTGGGTAACCGGCTGGCCCCGTCGGATGTTTAGAAGTGTTTTCGCGCAAATCGGATATCAAATTTGGACTCGGCGTGAAATTCGGATTGAAAATACCCTTCCGGGAGCCTCCGGCAAATTTTAGGATTGGAATTTGGCAAAACGGACGCCGGATTTGGAATCAGCGCGCGAAAACGGTCAAGATGGGCTATTTACATGATGTTTTTGGGTTGGCGGTTACTGTTCACGCCGGAACAGTGTCCGGCGATCGCCGGCGGCGGCGGGCAGCGGCGGAAGGCGGCGGAGGGCGGCGGGCAGGCGACTAGCGGCCGCGGGCAGGCGCTGAGGGCGCGGGCAGGGGCGCGGTCCACCGCGGAGGGCGTGCACCGGGAGCGGGCCACGTGGCGCTTTCTGGTTGGCCGGCGCAGCAGGCGCGGTCCACGGAATTTGGGCCCGGGTGCACGGTGACCGGGTGGACACGTGGCAGGTGGTTATTGGTTCGGTGTGGTGCGCTCGGTCCACGCAAGATTGGGAGACGGTGACCGGGGCAGGTGGCCGTACGACCCGGGTCAGCCGGCGACGTGCGCGGTGCACGGCGCACCGTGCGCGGTGCACGGCCTGTCGGGGCCACGTGGCGCGCCACCGTTGGCTGGCGCAGGTGCACCGGGTGCAGCGGGGTCCGTTGGCTTGTTGGGCTGGGCTACGTGGCCGGCCCAGAGGATTTCGG
Organism: Tillandsia fasciculata; assembly: GCA_029168755.2. Lineage (NCBI taxonomy): Eukaryota > Viridiplantae > Streptophyta > Magnoliopsida > Poales > Bromeliaceae > Tillandsia > Tillandsia fasciculata. The sequence continues at coordinate 34,334 of JAQOTM010000324.1, forward strand.
GCGTGAACAGTAACGGGCCGGCCCGTTACTGTAGCAGCCCGAAATCTGGTGAGCGCCCGAAATTGGGACATGTTGGGTATTTCTTCAATTGTTCTTTCAGCCTATAAAAGCCACCAGCCCGAGCCTCCTTCTTTCTTCTTTTTCTCCCAACCTGTGTAAGATCTCCCCGAGCTTCCTTAAGCAAAGTTTTTCATCTCTAAGTGCTTGATCTCCCTGCCAAGTTTCAAGAGTTTTGGAGGCACGAATCCCGAGGTTCCTCATTTTACGGTGCGGCGCGACGTTGCTTTCTAGTGTTCTTCTTCGGCGCAGCGATAGTGTTTTTGCTCCCCTGGGCTACCCCGACATCATTTTCCTGTGATTCTTGCACCGGCAGACTCCTAAGAGGTAGGACTTCATCTTTCGTTTTGGTCGCACTTTCCGTTTCGAGGTTTTGGCACGGATCCCGAGGCAAACAGTGACCCCATCTTCTGTGTGGATTTACTTGACAGCAACGGAGTATTTCGGCCATATCTTTGCGCACGAGCGTCTGACGGAAACGAGCTTATACAACTTTTTCATCTACGGATCGCAAGGAACGCGCTCGTATTTTTATTGGATTTTTGTGAATTTTATTTCGAGGTGAAAATTACTGTTTTCTCAGTGAACAGTAATCTGTCCTTAATACAGATTTTTGTATGAGTGTGCCCCCTTGCCGAATTTTTATCTTGATGTACAGAACTCGGATTTGGGCGTGCAAGGTACCGTTGCGAAGCTATCGACGCGAGGATCGCCGTGATATTTTTATTGGAATTTTCTGGGCACTTTCTGCAGGTGATAATTTAACAGTTTCGAATCCGAGGTTGTATGTGGTTACAAGAGCATTAATTGGGAGCCTTGGTGTAATTAGTGAGCTTTGTATTGTATCAGGAATATTACGGGTGTGCTAAAATTGTGGGAGCAAGGATTTGGAGTTTTTGGTATTTTCAGCTGTACGGATTGGGACAGTTGCACTTCAGGTGGGTGGTTGTTGTTTACCTCTATTTTGACATGCTCACTAGGAATATTAGAGTGATCCCTTTATTTGGACATGCATGCTTAGAGTAATATAAAATTGTGAGCCCTTCATATGGATATTACTATTGTGGATATTTGATAGTGGTTGGGACTTATACATGTTGGTATGGATGGAATGTTAGCGTTTAACCTTGCATGTGGATTGGATTATTTAGTTTGGACTATATGTTTATCCTGTTAGTGGTTGGTACTAATTGAGGATTTTATGACATGCATAGGTGGATAGTGATGCTTTATCATGGAACATGGATTATAGACATGTGTGGTTGGATAATGTTTTAGCATGATGGTTATATCTATGCGGAGTTATTAATTGTTACACATGTGGAACCACTATTGAACGCCTTTTTCCTTTATTTCCTTGAGAACACTTGCATGCTTGTTTGGACACCTAGATAGGCCACCTTTTTCTGCTACACTATCATGCTGGAATTGACATAGGAGAAACCATGTTTGATTTCTTTTCTCCTTCTTATTTAGACCTTTGAGTCTGGTTGCTCGGGTTCGAGCAGGGGTTTGGGATAGTGTAGCGAGGACCTGAGGGTTAGTGACAGGTTGTGTTTGATTATGGGTTGCGGGATTATAGCGGCTACCGCGGACAGTAGGCGGTTGACCGGATGTCGGATGTGGGACATGATTGTGATTGTGGGTATTGCGGCGATCGCGGATTTTGGGCGATCGACCGGATGTTCATTTGTGCATCAGATTGGGGGATCTGTGTTTCTTTTAGTGGAGGGTGTGTTCCACTGGGGCTTTACTGTTGTGATTTACTCCTGCTTTTGGTACTTATCTTACCGGCGCGGTTATTGCCCGGTAGTGTTTTGATATGGATTTTACCGGCGCGGTTATTGCCCGGTAGTGCTTTCCTCGAGTGGGTCGCTCCCCTCGAGTTCCCCTCCGGAGGCCGGGGTCGGACAGTTATTGACGGTTTTGCTATCACATCGGCGCGGCTTATTTGCCCGATGATGAGGGCGGCAGCAGGAGCTTTGCTATCACATCGGCGCGGCTTACTTGCCCGATGATGAGGGCGGTACAGATGGGTTAATCTGGGACGGGTGGTTATTGTTGGTTATGGTTATTCCAGTTTAGGACTGCATTTCTAGAGGCATAGTAGTGGTAGTTTCATTTCTTCGGCAGTCATTATTTCTTACCACTCTTCTTTCCCCTTTTGCCTCTGGTAGACCTAGTGGGTGTGTCTGAGTTTGAGGTTTTACCCACTAGGGGAGGCTACTGGTTTACTAGTAGTTCTCACCCCCATTCTTCTTTCCTCTTTTTCTTCTTCCTTGTTTTGCAGAGTCTTCTGTGGGTGCTACTGGACTGTCAGTGGCGGGTCGAGGAGAGAGGACGGCTGTGTAGATAGATCTCGAGGCAGGATGAGCGTGTTAGCTGGACTGTTGGTGTACCCAGGTTTTCCTCAGACGGTTGTACTTTCACTTTTGGGACTGGCTTTTGCCAGCAGGTTGTATTTATTTATTGTGAGCTGGGAGAGACTGATGTATCATTTATACAGACGTATTGTATTTTATTTCCAGCTTCAGTCTGAGATGTATTAGTTTTAGTTCAGCTCTGTTTTTATTGCTCTTTTATTATATCTTTTATATCTGAGCAGGTTGTTGACGCTTCGTGTACACGGGAAATACTGTGTGCACGGCGGATCTGTAGACGGGCCCGGGTTCTGGTTTACACCCGGGGCGTGACAGATTAAGTTGGTATCAGAGCTTAGGGATAGGTCAGTTGGGACTTAGGAAACCCTAGGCTTTTGGGCGGACCCTAGGATGTTAGTGCGTGAGAGACGCGACATTTTGCGAAAGTCGATGATTTATTTATTTGACTCTTCCTGTGAGTGAAGAGGGATCGACATATCCTATTTTTGTGGGACAGTTATGTTGGCTGCAGACAACATAAAGTTACAAAAATAGAGGGATGTCTTTGACTTTCGCTAGATTGGGTCGAGTGTTGGGGTGTGCTGATTTGCGGTTTTGTCGTGGTGAGCGGTGTCTCCCCGACGTTGGGGCCCTGACCCGGGTGCACCTTGGTGCGGCAGTTGGGTCTGAGCTGGTTGTTTCGGGCCGGATACCCAGATTGGAGTCTGAGAGCTCCGGACCCGAAGGGTAGGAGTGTTGGAGGCAGATCAGCGGAGCAGCGCGGTGACACAGTTGTCGGAGCAGCGCAGTGGCACAGTTGTCGGAGCAGCACAGTGGCACAGTTGTCAGATTAGTGCAGTGGCACAGTTGTCGGACTAGTGAGTAGCCCCTCCGTGCCGACGTTTAGTGCTGGGGCACCGAGGAAGGGTGGACCGTTGACAGCAGGGAAAGCTGTGGGATTGCATTGAAAGAGTGAGCCAATTTTGGCGGATGAGTCGCCCCGATTTGTGGAATTGAGAATGGAGCCTTTGGAGGCAGGGTCTTGTTCGGTGGGGGATTGAGAGTACTAGGGACGCCTCATTGGAGTAGGCGCCGGGTATGGAGCGTGGCATTGTAGTTCCTTTGGATTGGGGGGAATCTGCCGCCTGAGGTGAGTTCGGATTGAGGCGCTTGGCGCCGGGTGTTGGAGGACAGGTCAGTCGGATGAGGCATTCCCGATCTCCTGTTCCAGGATAGTGGATTTTGAGACCGTCAGATCACATGGGTTCCAGCGGTCAGTGTGGTGGTAGGTTTGAGTTGTTCCGGGCTCTTGGGTTCGTATCTTTTGATACGAGAGGATTTCCCTCCGTGGTGGGTAGTGCTTTTGCTTCATTGCTTGGGTTAGGGGTAGGACGGTTACCGGGTGTTCGGGAGGTCATATTCCCGATCTGCGGCACGTGGGGGAGAGTTGTTGGTCCTGCCCGGTGCAGCTTGAGTCCTGGATTTTGCCGGTAGACCTGAGGGTCTTGACTCAGCTGCGGGATGTTGTTGTGGTACCTGTTGGGCTGGCTGGTTCGGTTTTTCTTTCGCGGCGGCTGATTATGCCGCAAGGACAGTTTTCTTGGGGAGCCAGGCCCGGAGGTGTTGGTGCACTTGGGTTACTTGAGGGTTATCTTCGCCTCTATAGTTTTGACTCCGGGAGCGAGGCGGGTGTTTCACAGTGGATGAGTAGACTCTTGGCTGGTGTGGTTGAGGGACCTACGGCGGCGCTGGGACTCGGGGATACCCCCTTTGGTTGCGAGTTCCCAGCTGTTCTCCTATCGGAGTGGTCTTGCATGTCACTAGTTTGGGAGTTGAGGACACAACTCCAGGATTCGATGTTTTGGAAGTTTGTCAGATCAAGTGTGTCGCCTTTGGGGCGCCGGTGCTATTCGAGTTATGGAAGGTTGGTTCACTTCGGCTTTGCGTGGATCCCCGGGAACTAGATGAAGTGACCATCTGGAGCTACCACCCTTGTCGAGCATGGTGGATTTGCAATCTGGTTTTTCGACTGCATATGGCCGTGTGTTGATGCCGGAGAGTTGGGGAATTGCTTCTACACCCCGATGGTTTAAAGATGGGAGATCAGAGTCTACGTGATCAGTTGGGGGACTTATATTGGATACCTTGGGAGTACAGAGGTATTGGGATCAAGCTTTTGTGTCCATGGACTTGTGGTTGGATTATCGTGGCCCTGGGAGGAGCGGATGCTTGTACCGATGCAGACTATTTGGTAGCCCGAGCGGTTAGCCCAGCTGTACTTGGATGAGGTGGTGCGGTTTTCTGGAATGCCCGCCTCTATTTTGTTCTAATTAGAGACCCGAGGGTTGTATCGCGTCTCTGGAGGAGGTATTAGCCAGCCTTGGGAGCTTGAGTGGTGGATGATTGGATCTTTACCCCCTCTATTTGGTTGAGGTTTCGGGTTGAGGATTGATTTTAGTTTCGAGGACGAAACTTTCTTTTAGTGGGGGAGGATGTGATGATCTGGATCTCTGCAGAGCTGTGGTAGAGTCATTGGGGACTTCGGGGGAGCCTGTACTATGTTTCGGGAAGTGGTTGTGCCTGATTGGTTACAAGTGTTGAACCTCGAGCTTTATTGGATCACTTGGGTAACCGGCTGGCCCCGTCGGATGTTTAGAAGTGTTTTCGCGCAAATCGGATATCAAATTTGGACTCGGCGTGAAATTCGGATTGAAAATACCCTTCCGGGAGCCTCCGGCAAATTTTAGGATTGGAATTTGGCAAAACGGACGCCGGATTTGGAATCAGCGCGCGAAAACGGTCAAGATGGGCTATTTACATGATGTTTTTGGGTTGGCGGTTACTGTTCACGCCGGAACAGTGTCTCCGGCGATCGCCGGCGGCGGCGGGCAGCGGCGGAAGGCGGCGGAGGGCGGCGGGCAGGCGACTAGCGGCCGCGGGCAGGCGCTGAGGGCGCGGGCAGGGGCGCGGTCCACCGCGGAGGGCGTGCACCGGGAGCGGGCCACGTGGCGCTTTCTGGTTGGCCGGCGCAGCAGGCTCGGTCCACGGAATTTGGGCCCGGTGCACGGTGAACCGGGTGGACACGTGGCAGGTGGTTATTGGTTCGGTGTGGTGCGCGCGGTCCACGCAAGATTGGGAGACGGTGACCGGGGCAGGTGGCCGTACGACCCGGGTCAGCCGGCGACGTGCGCGGTGCACGGCGCACCGTGCGCGGTGCACGGCCTGTCGGGGCCACGTGGCGCGCCACCGTTGGCTGGCGCAGGTGCACCGGGTGCAGCGGGGTCCGTTGGCTTGTTGGGCTGGGCTACGTGGCCGGCCCAGAGGATTTCGGGCGTGAACAGTAACGGGCCGGCCCGTTACTGTAGCAGCCCGAAATCTGGTGAGCGCCCGAAAGTTGGGACATGTTGGGTATTTCTTCAATTGTTCTTTCAGCCTATAAAAGCCACCAGCCCGAGCCTCCTTCTTTCTTCTTTTTCTCCCAACCTGTGTAAGATCTCCCCGAGCTTCCTTAAGCAAAGTTTTTCATCTCTAAGTGCTTGATCTCCCTGCCAAGTTTCAAGAGTTTTGGAGGCACGAATCCCGAGGTTCCTCATTTTACGGTGCGGCGCGACGTTGCTTTCTAGTGTTCTTCTTCGGCGCAGCGATAGTGTTTTTGCTCCCCTGGGCTACCCCGACATCATTTTCCAGTGATTCTTGCACCGGCAGACTCCTAAGAGGTAGGACTTCATCTTTCGTTTTGGTCGCACTTTCCCGTTTCGAGGTTTTGGCACGGATCCCGAGGCAAACAGTGACCCCATCTTCTGTGTGGATTTACTTGACAGCAACGGAGTATTTCGGCCATATCTTTGCGCACGAGCGTCTGACGGAAACGAGCTTATACAACTTTTTCATCTACGGATCGCAAGGAACGCGCTCGTATTTTTATTGGATTTTTGTGAATTTTATTTCGAGGTGAAAATTACTGTTTTCTCAGTGAACAGTAATCTGTCCTTAATACAGATTTTTGTATGAGTGTGCCCCCTTGCCGAATTTTTATCTTGATGTACAGAACTCGGATTTGGGCGTGCAAGGTACCGTTGCGAAGCTATCGACGCGAGGATCGCCGTGATATTTTTATTGGAATTTTATGGGCACTTTCTGCAGGTGATAATTTAACAGTTTCGAATCCGAGGTTGTATGTGGTTACAAGAGCATTAATTGGGAGCCTTGGTGTAATTAGTGAGCTTTGTATTGTATCAGGAATATTACGGGTGTGCTAAAATTGTGGGAGCAAGGATTTGGAGTTTTTGGTATTTTCAGCTGTACGGATTGGGACAGTTGCACTTCAGGTGGGTGGTTGTTGTTTACCTCTATTTTGACATGCTCACTAGGAATATTAGAGTGATCCCTTTATTTGGACATGCATGCTTAAAGTAATATGAAATTGTGAGCCCTTCATATGGATATTACTATTGTGGATATTTGATAGTGGTTGGGACTTATACATGTTGGTATGGATGGAATGTTAGCGTTTAACCTTGCATGTGGATTGGATTATTTAGTTTGGACTATATGTTTATCCTGTTAGTGGTTGGTACTAATTGAGGATTTTATGACATGCATAGGTGGATAGTGATGCTTTATCATGGAACATGGATTATAGACATGTGTGGTTGGATAATGTTTTAGCATGATGGTTATATCTATGCGGAGTTATTAATTGTTACACATGTGGAACCACTATTGAACGCCTTTTTCCTTTATTTCCTTGAGAACACTTGCATGCTTGTTTGGACACCTAGATAGGCCACCTTTTTCTGCTGCACTATCATGCTGGAATTGACATAGGAGAAACCATGTTTGATTTCTTTTCTCCTTCTTATTTAGACCTTTGAGTCTGGTTGCTCGGGTTCGAGCAGGGGTTTGGGATAGTGTAGCGAGGACCTGAGGGTTAGTGACAGGTTGTGTTTGATTATGGGTTGCGGGATTATAGCGGCTACCGCGGACAGTAGGCGGTTGACCGGATGTCGAATGTGGGACATGATTGTGATTGTGGGTATTGCGGCGATCGCGGATTTTGGGCGATCGACCGGATGTTCATTTGTGCATCAGATTGGGGGATCTGTGTTTCTTTAGTGGAGGGTGTGTTCCACCGGGGCTTTACTGTTGTGATTTACTCCTGCTTTTGGTACTTATCTTACCGGCGCGGTTATTGCCCGGTAGTGTTTTGATATGGATTTTACCGGCGCGGTTATTGCCCGGTAGTACTTTCCTCGAGTGGGTCGCTCCCCTCGAGTTCCCCTCCGGAGGCCGGGGTCGGACAGTTATTGACGGTTTTGCTATCACATCGGCGCGGCTTATTTGCCCGATGATGAGGGCGGCAGCAGGAGCTTTGCTATCACATCGGCGCGGCTTACTTGCCCGATGATGAGGGCGGTACAGATGGGTTAATCTGGGACGGGTGGTTATTGTTGGTTATGGTTATTCCAGTTTAGGACTGCATTTCTAGAGGCATAGTAGTGGTAGTTTCATTTCTTCGGCAGTCATTATTTCTTACCACTCTTCTTTCCTTTTGCCTCTGGTAGACCTAGTGGGTGTGTCTGAGTTTGAGGTTTTACCCACTAGGGGAGGCTACTGGTTTACTAGTAGTTCTCACCCCCATTCTTCTTTCCTCTTTTTCTTCTTCCTTGTTTTGCAGAGTCTTCTGTGGGTGCTACTGGACTGTCAGTGGCGGGTCGAGGAGAGAGGACGGCTGTGTAGATAGATCTCGAGGCAGGATGAGCGTGTTAGCTGGACTGTTGGTGTACCCAGGTTTTCCTCAGACGGTTGTACTTTCACTTTTCGGACTGGCTTTTGCCAGCAGGTTGTATTTATTTATTGTGAGCTGGGAGAGACTGATGTATCATTTGTCACGCCCCGGGGTCGAAAACTGCGACCCGGGCTCGCCAACAGATCCGCCATCTGTACGGAAACTGCCGTACAGACGAAGCGTCTAACCTGCAGAAAGAACATCTACAGTAAACAGGTATCAGAGAGCTGAAAGTAGACTACTAAAAACTGAAGATCAAACACTGTACAACTGAAAATAAAACCATATCCATCTCCCAAATATGATCGTAAACAAAGTCCTCTGATACAAGACTCAAAAGGGAGGTATCTCCAATAAATACATCAGTGTACAAACTCTCGATACAAGAATATCCTCACTACAACAGTCTCTCAAACTGTAAAGGTAAGATACAACTCTATACCTCTCTACAAAGGTCTCTCAACAGAGTAACAGAAGTGAACTAATCAACTGGAGCTCTCCTCTGAAGGGGTACAGCTACACTCCAACGACGGGTAGGGAACTAGCTCGCGACTCCCTCGCCTCGGCCAGAAGGATCAGCAACAGGAGCACAGGAACGATAGAAGAAGCCCCTGGGGAAAAGACACCACGACGGGTGTGAGAACTACTTCCCACAGTAGTTCTCAGTGGGTGCCGTCAACAAGTCCAACGGTCTGCCCACCAAGTCTACTAGAGGTAAAAGATAACAGGCAAGGAAAACAGAATAAGAAAAGCTGGATCTACTCTACAGCTATCATGCCTCTATCTAGACACTCAAAAGTGGAACAGAAGAAAGTAAATGAGACCACTCGCACCCAAGGTGCTCAATCGTCCCAATCGAACTGACTACCTCAAAGGTCCAGCCAAGCCCGCGCCTGTCGACTAGGAACGCTCCTGCCCACTACCACACGTCCACATGGGACGGGATTTACGTGGGGCGTCCTGTCCGACTAACTCATCCCTCGCGCAAAACTGCCTCAACAGGCCAATCATCGCATCCACAGCGGCATCTCAAGGGGCGCGGCCCCAACTGAGGAAAACGGCGCGGCATAGAGTAATCACGCAGTGGCATATGCAGGCTAGTCCAAATCCACGCTCACTCACAGAACGGTAGGACTCAAGATCCCCAAAAATCTCGCGTAACAGTCGGAGCACTCTCGACGACTCAGCTGATCGGCTAACTCGAAACACGAGACACTAGCCTCTCCTACAGCTCACAGCACAAAGCTTACTGGCTGGAGATACTCCACAGCCAGGAACGACCCACAACTCAGGGTAACAAAACAGGTCGGACAACACTCAACGACCTGGGACCACCGTCAACCCCAACGGTTCCCAACAAGACGGACCGGAAGACACTCGACGGCCCGGGACTGCCGTCTACTCAACGGCTCCCTCCCATGACAGCACAACAGGAAAACAAGACCTCTCGGGACTACCGTTTACTCAAACGGCTCCCCGCACAGATAAGCAACCCGCTACAGCTACCAGACTCCACTCTGCTCCCAAGCAAGAGTGCAAAAGCATCCCACACTAAAAGCAAGTCCCGACCTCTCGGCCCACTATCCGGGCGAGAAAACACTATGTCCAGGGATGTAAAAACAGTGTGGATGTCTAAGCATAAATAACCCTAGCCCAAGTGAGGGTTTTCTACTGGTCTGGTTACACATGCAGCATATGACGGGGGTGCTAGGTCAAGTTCCAAGATAACTATATTAACAGATAATAAAAGGAATATCAATTCCTACAATATAGCATGCTACACAATGAAATAAGCTATCATGCATAGTCCTACAACAGTAGAAATACTGTACAGTCCATAAAACTTGGAGATAAGGCCACCCACCTCGATTTGCCACCAATTGCTCGTAGACACTTGCAATTGGCCTCCACGCGATCCGCACGCAAACGGGGCACGCCGCCGGAGTCCGCACGCAAAACGGAGCACGCCGCCGGAGTCCGCACGCAAAACGGAGCACGCCGCCGGAGTCCGCACCAGAAACGGAGTCTGCACATAACACGGTGCACGGTGTCAGGATCCGCACGCAAAACGGAGTCCGCACGCAAAACGGTGCACGGTGCCGGAGTCCGCACGCAAAACGGTGCACGGTGCCAGGATCCGCCCGCAAAACGGGGTCCGCACGCAAAACGGTGCACAGTGCCGGAGTCCGCACGCAAAACGGTGCACGGTGCCAGGATCCGCCCGCAAAACGGGGTCCGCACGAAAAACGGTGCACAGTGCCGGAGTCCGCACGCAAAACGGTGCACGGTGCCAGGATCCGCCCGCAAAACGGGGTCCGCACGCAAAACGGTGCACAGTGCCGGAGTCCGCACGCAAAACGGTGCACGGTGCCAGGATCCGCACGCAAAACGGTGCACAGTGGGGGTAATTACAGTCTAAAAGGACGCCCCAAAAACTATACAAAAATACAGCAAAATCAACATACGGGACTTACACGTTTGCGCCGCCGTCGCCGAACCACTCCGCCGGGCGTCCTCGCACGCAAAACGGAGTCCACGACGCGCCGCCGCACCTCACGCCACCTCCCTCCTCACTCCCTCTCGCTCTCGGTTGCAGAAGAAAGAAAGAAAGAAAGGGAATGGCGGTGCGGGGAGGAAGAAGAAGAAGAAGAAAAGAAGAGGAGAAGGGCGGTCCACCAGGCCGGTCCACGGAGCCGGTCCACCACGTGGACCAATGGGGAAGCCCCAACCGGCCGGTCCACAGGCTGGGCGCGTGCGCCGGGTCCACGCACGCGCCCAGCGCGCCACGTGGCGCGATGCAACGCGCCCGCCACACGGGCGCGTTGCACCGCACCACGCGCAGGCGCGGGACACGCGCCCGTTACACGGGCGCGCGTGTCCCCCGCCCGCGCGGGCGCCAACGGGGGGCCGCCACGTGGCGGCCCCTGCGCATTCCGCGCTGCAGGCGCCTGCGCCCCGTCCCTTCCGCACGCCGCCTCGATCCGCGAGCCTTGACTCGCGCGCCGCGATCGCCTCGGGATCCGTGCCACGCGCCCGCCTCGAGATTCGCGCCGCATTGCCTCGAAAAACGTGCAATTTATCCGGGCTCCAAAACCAACAAATAAATAGTCCATTCTTAGCGATTTCGCGCGCTGAATCCAAAAACGATGTCCGTTTCTCCAAATTCTTACCCGAAAATTTGCCGAATGCCAACTCGATCCCCTTTCCGCGCCGGGTCCATTTTTAAAGTCCGATTTGCCAAATTTCAACTCTAAAAATTCCCGAAGGCGACCGGAGAGGTAAACCTTTATCCGGACTTCACCCGGAGTCCAATTCTGACATCCGAATCGCGCGAAATCACCTCTAAACACCCGACGGGTCTTCCAATTTCCCACGGGGTCACATTTTAAGCACGAAGTCCAACACTTGTGTCCAAATTGCGCGCAACCACCAGCGACACAACACGCAGGCCTCCAGTGATGCAACTAAATCCCAAATTGCATCACAATCCATTCTTGGGTCCGACACGCGCACAAACACTCCCACGGCCACTAAAAGCTGCCCAACGACCAGCAACTCCTACGCAGGGGATTCCGGGACCTCACATCCTCCCCCACTAAAAGAAAGTTTCGTCCTCGAAACTAGATCAAGCCCATCCGGAAACAAGAATACCACGGCTAGGTATCTAACAGTACGTCTCCAGCTCCCTAAACCCCACTCGCTCCTCGTGATTACACCGCAACAACAACAAGTACGGTATGACCCGTTGTGCAATTCTCTCATCTCTCGAGCCAGAATTTGCAACGGGCATCCCTCGTACTCCAATAATCGAGGATCTCAAAGGGGCAAGCAAATCACAGGCGAGGGAAAACATATCACTACTGAGCTGAGACGTGGAAAACCAAAGGGCTCCTCAAAAAGGCAGGGGGAAAAACGGAAAAACCCACTAATTCAACACGCACCAAACTACATCATGGTGCCAACCTCAACAAGGCGACCCGAAGCATACCCGCACATCCATCCAATAAGGAAGGGAAACCAATAAGTTGGGGTCTTCACTCGGTTACTTCCGATCCGAAATCACCCGAGTGGACTACACAACTGCAGGCTAACCTCAAAGGGATCCTCAAGAGGCACAATCCCATGCCATAGTTGGTCGCTCAACAAGCTATCATAACCCCAACAGACCCGCGGGTCGAAGTCGAGCCCTCAACTACAAGAGAACACCCTGACGGAAACCAAACCGTCGGTGAACGGGACTGAAAACTGGCTCACAAGGCGATCATAAAGCTGATGCCCAACTCGCGGTCACAGTCCGAAACATCCACAAAACTCTCACCGTTGTGCACCTACAACGTGGCGTCACTGCCGTGCACCCACGGCGTGGCATCACTGCCGTACACCAACGGCGTGGCATCACTGCCGTGCACCAACGGCGTGGCATCACCACCGTGCACCAACGGTGTGGCATCATCGCCGTGCATCAACGGTGTGGCATCACTGCCGTGCACCAACGGCGTGGCATTACCGCCGTGCACCAACGGCGTGGCATCACTGCCGTGCACCAACGGCGTGGCATTACCGCCGTGCACCAACGGCGTGGCATCACTGCCGTGCACCAACGGCGTGGCATCACTGCCGTGCACCAACGGCGTGGCATCATCACCGTGCATCAACGGTGTGGCATCACTGCCGTGCACCAACGGCGTGGCATTACCGCCGTGCACCAACGGCGTGGCATCACTGCCGTGCACCAACGGCGTGGCATTACCGCCGTGCACCAACGGCGTGGCATCACTGCCGTGCACCAACGGCGTGGCATTACCGCCGTGCACCAACGGCGTGGCATCACCACCGTGTATCAACGGTGTGGCATCACCACCGTGTATCAACGGTGTGGTATACTCAAGCATCAAGGTCTCAGATCTTCACAGTCCTATACCCAACACTACCTCGAAAACCCGGAGCTGAGGAAGGGCCAAAAGATCAACCGGCAAAAACCAGGGCCCCAACTGCACTGGGCAGGACCAATAACTCCCATCTATGTGCAACACGTGATCAGGTATCTGAACCTCACGAGCACAAGCTAAAGGTCCTATCTCTAGCCCATACATCAATGCAAATGCCCTAGCACTCTCACAGCTATGTCGGAGAACCCTCAACGACTCAACTCACAGCAACACCCCACTCATAGGCGAGAAGAACCGACTGACGCGGCAAAGATCCAAAAATCCCGAAAGACCGGTGCCTAGAACCCCAATCAAACAAGAACAGACTCTAGGCTCAGTCTATCGAAGTTTTCTCTCCTTTACCGTTCAGGGATTCGGTCCCTCTCGTTTAAAGCGGGAAACTATGTCAACACGCCACTCACGGCTGGAGACGCTCCCGGTAGTCCATCAGGACGAACTCGACGCCATCAAATCTCGGCGTCCAGTCAGATCATCTCAATCTCACTAAAATAACCACCTGGTAACTCGGCCGGAGGTGAAAATCGCCTCAACAGGCCAAACCTTCGCCACTCACTAGGCGGCATCGTCACTCATTGGGCGGCATCGCCACTCACTGGGCGGCATCGCCCCTCACTGGGCGGCATCGCCCCTCACTGGGCGGCATCGCCTCTCACTGGGCGGCATTGCCAATCACTGGGCGGCATCGCCTCTCACTGGGCGGCATCGCCACTCACTGGGCGGCATCGCCCCTCACTGGCGGCATCGCCAATCACTGGGCGGCATCGCCTCTCACTGGGCGGCATCGCCCCTCACTGGGCGGCATCGCCTCTCACTGGGCGGCATCGCCCCTCACTGGGCGGCATCGCCAATCACTGGGCGGCATCGCCTCTCACTGGGCGGCATCGCCCTCACTGGGCGGCATCGCCAGTCACTGGGCGGCATCGCCTCTCACTGGGCGGCATCGCCAGTCACTAGGCGGCATCGCCTCTCACTGGGCGGCATCGCCACTCACTGGGCGGCATCGCCAATCACTAGGCGGCATCGCCTCTCACTGGGCGGCATCGCCACTCACTGGGCGGCATCGCCAGTCACTAGGCGGCATCGCCTCTCACTGGGCGGCATCGCCACTCACTGGGCGGCATCGCCATCACTAGGCGGCATCGCCTCTCACTGGGCGGCATCGCCACTCACTGGGCGGCATCGCCACTCACTGGGCGGCATCGTCTCTGGTAGCTCGGCCAGTGGAAAGTATCCTCCTGGTAATTCGGCCAGAAAAAAATTATCCATCTGGTAACTCGGCCAGTGATAATTATCCATCTGGTAACTCCGCCAGTGATAATTATCCATCTGGTAACTCCGCCAGGGAAAACGCCCTCCTGGTAACTCAGCCAGGGAAAACGCCCTCCTGGTAACTCAGCCAGGGAAAACGGCCTCCTGGTAACTCAGCCAGGAAAAATGCCCTCCTGGTAACTCAGCCAGGGAAAATGCCCTCCTGGTAACTCAGCCAGGGAAAACGGCCTCCTGGTAACTCAGCCAGGAAAAATGCCCTCCTGGTAACTCAGCCAGGGAAAATATCCTCCTGGTAACTCAACCAGGGAAAATGTCCTCCTGGTAACTCAGCCAGGGAAAGTATCCTCCTGGTAACTCAGCCAGGGAAAATGTCCTCCTGGTAACTCAGCCAGGAAAAATATCCACACAGCTGGGATCGCCGTCACTTCAAACGGCTCCCACAACAACGCCCCCACTCAAAGGCGAGAAGAACCGACTGACACGGCAAAGATCCGAAAATCCCGATAGACCGGTGCCTAGAACCCCAATCAAACAAGAACAGACTCTAGGCTCAGCCTATCGAAGTTCTCGATCCTTTACCGTTCAGGGATTCGGCCCTTCTCGGTTAAAGTGGGGAACTAGCACGACACACAAACCCCTGGGTCTCGCACTGCTCTGATAGCTCCGTCTCCCGCTGCTCGGGTACTCATCAGGTGCGGGGTGTGTCCTATCACAACCTGACGTCTCAGGGGTAACGCAATCCGCTGCACAATAACAAACGTCAGGACACAACAACCATACGACCCAATCCAGCGAAAGTCTAAGACATGTCATCCACTCCATAGCATTATGCTGTCGGCAGCCAACATACTCGCTTAGGAAAGTAAACATGTCAAACTCTCATCCCGTCTCTTGGGAGAGGTAGAAACTCAATCAGGACTCTCGCTAAAAGTCACGACTCTCACGTAGTCGTCCTAATATCCAACCACAAGCCTAGGGTTTCTAAGTCCACCACGACCTACAACCTAGGCTCTGATACCACTCTAATCTGTCACGCCCCGGGGTCGAAAACTGCGACCCGGGCTCGCCAACAGATCCGCCATCTGTACGGAAACTGCCGTACAGACGAAGCGTCTAACCTGCAGAAAGAACATCTACAGTAAACAGCTATCAGAGAGCTGAAAGTAGACTACTAAAAACTGAAGATCAAACACTGTACAACTGAAAATAAAACCATATCCATCTCCCAAATATGATCGTAAACAAAGTCCTCTGATACAAGACTCAAAAGGGAGGTATCTCCAATAAATACATCAGTGTACAAACTCTCGATACAAGAATATCCTCACTACAATAGTCTCTCAAACTGTAAAGGTAAGATACAACTCTATACCTCTCTACAAAGGTCTCTCAACAGAGTAACAGAAGTGAACTAATCAACTGGAGCTCTCCTCTGAAGGGGTACAGCTACACTCCGACGACGGGTAGGGAACTAGCTCGCGACTCCCTCGCCTCGGCCAGAAGGATCAGCAACAGGAGCACAGGAACGATAGAAGAAGCCCCTGGGGAAAAGACACCACGACGGGTGTGAGAACTACTTCCCACAGTAGTTCTCAGTGGGTGCCGTCAACAAGTCCAACGGTCTGCCCACCAAGTCTACTAGAGGTAAAAGATAACAGGCAAGGAAAACAGAATAAGAAAAGCTGGATCTACTCTACAGCTATCATGCCTCTATCTAGACACTCAAAAGTGGAACAGAAGAAAGTAAATGAGACCACTCGCACCC
The DNA here is from genome assembly GCA_029168755.2 of Tillandsia fasciculata. Lineage (NCBI taxonomy): Eukaryota > Viridiplantae > Streptophyta > Magnoliopsida > Poales > Bromeliaceae > Tillandsia > Tillandsia fasciculata. Next base: position 50,522 of record JAQOTM010000324.1, read on the forward strand.
AAGGTGCTCAATCGTCCCAATCGAACTGACTACCTCAAAGGTCCAGCCAAGCCCGCGCCTGTCGACTAGGAACGCTCCTGCCCACTACCACACGTCCACATGGGAACGGGATTTACGTGGGGCGTCCTGTCCGACTAACTCATCCCTCGCGCAAAACTGCCTCAACAGGCCAATCATCGCATCCACAGCGGCATCTCAAGGGGCGCGGCCCCAACTGAGGAAAACGGCGCGGCATAGAGTAATCACGCAGTGGCATATGCAGGCTAGTCCAAATCCACGCTCACTCACAGAACGGTAGGACTCAAGATCCCCAAAAATCTCGCGTAACAGTCGGAGCACTCTCGACGACTCAGCTGATCGGCTAACTCGAAACACGAGACACTAGCCTCTCCTACAGCTCACAGCACAAAGCTTACTGGCTGGAGATACTCCACAGCCAGGAACGACCCACAACTCAGGGTAACAAAACAGGTCGGACAACACTCAACGACCTGGGACCACCGTCAGCCCCAACGGTTCCCAACAAGACGGACCGGAAGACACTCGACGGCCCGGGACTGCCGTCTACTCAACGGCTCCCTCCCATGACAGCACAACAGGAAAAACAAGACCTCTCGGGACTACCGTTTACTCAAACGGCTCCCCGCACAGATAAGCAACCCGCTACAGCTACCAGACTCCACTCTGCTCCCAAGCAAGAGTGCAAAAGCATCCCACACTAAAAGCAAGTCCCGACCTCTCGGCCCACTATCCGGGCGAGAAAACACTATGTCCAGGGATGTAAAAACAGTGTGGATGTCTAAGCATAAATAACCCTAGCCCAAGTGAGGGTTTTCTACTGGTCTGGTTACACATGCAGCATATGACGGGGGTGCTAGGTCAAGTTCCAAGATAACTCTATTAACAGATAATAAAAGAAATATCAATTCCTACAATATAGCATGCTACACAATGAAATAAGCTATCATGCATAGTCCTACAACAGTAGAAATACTGTACAGTCCATAAAACTTGGAGATAAGGCCACCCACCTCGATTTGCCACCAATTGCTCGTAGACACTTGCAATTGGCCTCCACGCGATCCGCTGCGCAAACGGGGCACGCCGCCGGAGTCCGCACGCAAAACGGAGCACGCCGCCGGAGTCCGCACGCAAAACGGAGCACGCCGCCGGAGTCCGCACCAGAAACGGAGTCTGCACATAACACGGTGCACGGTGTCAGGATCCGCACGCAAAACGGAGTCCGCACGCAAAACGGTGCACGGTGCCGGAGTCCGCACGCAAAACGGTGCACGGTGCCAGGATCCGCCCGCAAAACGGGGTCCGCACGCAAAACGGTGCACAGTGCCGGAGTCCGCACGCAAAACGGTGCACGGTGCCAGGATCCGCCCGCAAAACGGGGTCCGCACGAAAAACGGTGCACAGTGCCGGAGTCCGCACGCAAAACGGTGCACGGTGCCAGGATCCGCCCGCAAAACGGGGTCCGCACGCAAAACGGTGCACAGTGCCGGAGTCCGCACGCAAAACGGTGCACGGTGCCAGGATCCGCACGCAAAACGGTGCACAGTGGGGTAATTACAGTCTAAAAGGACGCCCCAAAAACTGTACAAAAATACAGCAAAATCAACATACGGGACTTACACGTTTGCGCCGCCGTCGCCGAACCACTCCGCCGGGCGTCCTCGCACGCAAAACGGAGTCCACGACGCGCCGCCGCACCTCACGCCACCTCCCTCCTCACTCCCTCTCGCTCTCGGTTGCAGAAGAAAGAAAGAAAGAAAGGGAATGGCGGTGCGGGGAGGAAGAAGAAGAAGAAGAAAAGAAGAGGAGAAGGGCGGTCCACCAGGCCGGTCCACGGAGCCGGTCCACCACGTGGACCAATGGGGAAGCCCCAACCGGCCGGTCCACAGGCTGGGCGCGTGCGCCGGGTCCACGCACGCGCCCAGCGCGCCACGTGGCGCGATGCAACGCGCCCGCCACACGGGCGCGTTGCACCGCACCACGCGCAGGCGCGGGACACGCGCCCGTTACACGGGCGCGCGTGTCCCCCGCCCGCGCGGGCGCCAACGGGGGGCCGCCACGTGGCGGCCCCTGCGCATTCCGCGCTGCAGGCGCCTGCGCCCCGTCCCTTCCGCACGCCGCCTCGATCCGCGAGCCTTGACTCGCGCGCCGCGATCGCCTCGGGATCCGTGCCACGCGCCCGCCTCGAGATTCGCGCCGCATTGCCTCGAAAAACGTGCAATTTATCCGGGCTCCAAAACCAACAAATAAATAGTCCATTCTTAGCGATTTCGCGCGCTGAATCCAAAAACGATGTCCGTTTCTCCAAATTCTTACCCGAAAATTTGCCGAATGCCAACTCGATCCCCTTTCCGCGCCGGGTCCATTTTTAAAGTCCGATTTGCCAAATTTCAACTCTAAAAATTCCCGAAGGCGACCGGAGAGGTAAACCTTTATCCGGACTTCACCCGGAGTCCAATTCTGACATCCGAATCGCGCGAAATCACCTCTAAACACCCGACGGGTCTTCCAATTTCCCACGGGGTCACATTTTAAGCACGAAGTCCAACACTTGTGTCCAAATTGCGCGCAACCACCAGCGACACAACACGCAGGCCTCCAGTGATGCAACTAAATCCCAAATTGCATCACAATCCATTCTTGGGTCCGACACGCGCACAAACACTCCCACGGCCACTAAAAGCTGCCCAACGACCAGCAACTCCTACGCAGGGGATTCCGGGACCTCACATCATTTATACAGACGTATTGTATTTTATTTCCAGCTTCAGTCTGAGATGTATTAGTTTTAGTTCAGCTCTGTTTTTATTGCTCTTTTATTATATCTTTTATATCTGAGCAGGTTGTTGACGCTTCGTGTACACGGGAAATACTGTGTGGACGGCGGATCTGTAGACGGGCCCGGGTTCCGGTTTACACCCGGGGCGTGACACAACAAATCTGCCGGCAAAATCCAATCCCCAATCCTAATAGGACAACTAGGGGAAAACTCCCGAATCTCCAAAGTATGATCGGGAACTAAGACTCGTCCCGGATGCAAGGTAGGAACTAACTCAATGCCATGCAACTCGGCAAACAGCCGGTCAATGAATGAATGAGATGCACCAGTGTCAAATAAAGCTCGAACTCGAATGCTATGAATCAAGATAATACCTGCAACGACGTCCTCTGCCGCTGAAGCCTCCTCAGTTTGGGCCGCATACATGCGCCCACTTGGGGCCTGCCTTGGCCCCTCGTACTGTCGCGACGCCGGTGGTCGTCCAGACTGAGAGTAGGTGGGCGGGGTCACCTGTCCTTGAATAACTGGTGCCGATGCTGATGAAGGTGTCGGTGTCGAGCCTCGCGGGCACTCTGATCGAAAGTGGCCCTCCTGACCACAAAGGTAGCACTTGCCTCCACGCTGCGGGCATTGCGGCGGCACATGGGGTCCACCACAAATCACGCAACGCGGGGTCGCCGACGGTCAGGTCCTCCCCGGTGTGAAGATGAGCCGCGTCCTCCAGATTGGCTCCTCGGGTGCTTCGGCGGTTTCTTCGAATAGGGCTTATGACTTGCGCCCTCGGTCGCCGACCTCTTTCCTCGCGTTCTATCAAGAGCTTCTCTCTCTTCCTTAGCAATCTCCGCGCCTTTCTCCACTATCAAGGCACGGTCCACAACCTCCCGGTAGGTTTGGAGGTTAGGGTCTGGACCAATCTGAAAATGGACGGTCTAAGGCCGTTCTCGAACATACGGGCCTTGTCCTCGTCGTCCCTCACAACGTGCGGAATACAATTAAGTAGTCGAGTAAATTCCCTCTCGTACTCCGCCACGGTTTTGTCTCCTTGCCTCAAGTTGCGGAGATCTCTTCCATTTGCCTTTTTGCGCTCGCCGGAAAATACTTCATTGCAAGCATCTTCTTGAACCGCGGCCATGTGATTGCGCCAAATCGGTCGTGGGGTCATCCCGAATGTCCGTCCACCACTGGTAAGCATCGCCCTCGAGGTGGTGCGTTGCCAACCATACCCGGTCTCCCTCCGCTACGAAGGTATCATGGAAAAGTTTCTCCATGTGTAGAATCCACTTCTCAAAAACCCAATAGTCGGGTTTCTCTCCATCATATGTCCGAGGCTTGGACTCCCGGAATTCCCTCAAACGAGCCATGAGTCGGTCCCGCTCTTCTCCTGCTACCATCATCGGTAAAACCGTCCTCGCCGGTGGAGTCTGAACTGGCGGTGGCATCACAACCTCTTCCCGGCGCCCAGCACTCGGAGTGTGATGTGAAGACTCGGGCACCTCAGGTCGAAGTGCATCGGTCACTCCACCCATGTGCTCCCGTGGTTGCACTGGTGGGTGCGAAGGGTCTTGAGTTCCCCTTGCCGCCAACTGCTGGGTCAAAAGAACTTCCAACCTCTGCATCCTTGCATCCTGCCGACGCGAAGCCTCAGCCTGCTCTCGCGTCGCAGCCGACTGCCGCTCCACTACATCAGCTAGCATAGCCAACTGCTCTCTCAAATCTCGGACCTCACTGGATCCGGAAGTAGCGGATGTCTCCGCATCGGCCTCCTCGGCCGTCATGGAGCGGGTCGTAGGCATCACAAACTGTAACAGGCATAAAATGCGTAGGTTAGGATAACCAACGCGAAACGCATCCCCACTCAAAACATATCCCAATCATGCGAAAGCAAATGAAGCATGCCACAATTATTTCCCGATGTCAGGTTGTCGGCCGCCAACCAGACCTTCCAAGGAAATAGAAGGTGCAATCACTTCGATCAACTCCAACTCTTATGAAGTTATAATATTGACCCAATCAGGTTACTTTCGCCAAGTAATCATATAAGACCCCGTCTCTCACGTTCTTAATCCTTATAGTCCAACCAGCCTAAGGTTTGCTAGGTCCACTAAGACTTAACCCTAGGCTCTGATACCAAAATAATCTGTCACGCCCCAGGCCCCAGCGGAAGCCTACCCGGCACGTGCACAGACCCGCCGTGTGCACAAGGTACCCCCCGGTACACACAAGGCGTCTACAACAACAAGCAGAAGGAAGGCAATAAACACATCCTACTAGTAATCAGAGCACAACACAACTAAACTATACATAAAGAGGAAAGTAGATAACAACTATCATACAAGAAGTTAAAATCCAAAATACACATGTAGTTCCCTTAAATACAACTTATCAAAATACATGGGTAGTTTCTAAGCCAAAATACACCAACACCTCTCTAACAAAAACAAAAGAAAAGGTGTCCTGTAACCACCTCGAGTGGTGCGACGGGGATAGCTAGCTATGCGATAACCCCTTGCCACGGTCCCGAGCCCCTCCCGCTGCGGATGGCTCTGAAAACAACATCCCAAATGGGGTGAGAACTATTAAACAATAGTTCCCAGTGGGTAAGCCGCCGAGAGAAGCGAAATACACCACTAGGTCAACTGAGGCATAAGATAGTAAACTGCTGAAATGAAATGCAGAAAATAAACAACTGAAGTAAAGTAAAGTACTCTACTACTATCATGCCTCTATGCTCATGTACAAGGTGATGATGATATGAATCTATCATGCTATCATAATGTCCAACTACAATGAGTAGTATTACTTATGTGGTGTCCAATGTCAAGTTTGCTATCATGTATGTCCAACTACCATTAATGTATCATCTATGTGATATTCACTGTTAAGTTTGGTTAACTTAATCCTTTTCTCTTGAAGACTTTCTTTGAGTCTAAGCTTGAGCCACGCCTCATGGTCCCGTGGTGGCACCCCCCAAGGAGCTATGCCTAACCAACGGCGTCCCAATCGGCACCCAATCCCGCACGGCGATCATAATGTCGCAAATGGCCAACTCCGGAGTGCCGGCTTGGAGGGAGCGACCCTACCAAGCATGTGCGAATGAGCACAAACGGCAAGCAAGCAAGTCTCGATCATCGTGTCTGAAACACGGAATAGCAAGTCATCGTGTCTAAAACACGGAAAAGCATCATCGACCTTTAGGTCGGGGTATAGTATCTCAAGTGTCAATGTTTCATATACAATATTAACATTATTTTGCATAATGAAAGAGTAAAACATTTACAAGTTATCCTCATGTCTCAAACATGGAATCTAACTATTTCATCTTGATTGTACAAGTTTAGAAGTTTTCTACTTGTATCTCACTACACTAGATGGCACTAATGTCATAATGTCCATTTTCTTCATGATCATATGCATAACATACCTCAATAATTCTATAACATGTATAGTTATTCTCTATTCATATCCAAAAGCTTAAGTTCGCGAAAATTCCTATTCAATCCCCCCTCAAAGTGCCCATGCACCTACAATGTTTACCTCTACTAAATAGAGTATGAATTTTTCTACACATGAAGGGGTTCAAATGCATGATCATAAATCATGATAAATCAAACGATGCATGTTTAATATAACAATGATGCCCTAAAAGTCTATAGAAGACATAGGGGGAGTTCACCCATTTCGGTGAGGTCAGACCCACCGGATAGTTGCCAAATCCTTGTGAAGGATCCCAACCAAGAAGCCCACACTTCCTCTTATTCCCTAAGAGAAGTTTCCAAAGGGTTAAAACATCACAAGACCCTAATCACAAAATCCCTTAAAATCATAGGGCAAAATAGGTGGAAAATACCTTAGGTTGAGAAATCTTGCTAAATCTTGAAATCCAAACAAGAAAAGCTTCAAAACCAACCTACAAGAGTGTTCTACACCCATCAATTCCACCCCAAAAGCTATAAATCAAAAACCCCAAAATAAACCCTAGTTTTCCAAAACCTAGGTTTTATCTTCAAAAATCCCAAAAGAAAGGAAAAAGAAGTGTTCCAAACCTCTTTTAGCTCAAATCCCACCTTGGAAAGCAAAGGATAGGCACAAGAGCTCCAAACTTCCTTCTTCTTCAAGTTCAAGCCTTCCTCCAAGCTCTTGTAGCAAGCTTCAATGGTGGAGAAGAGGAGGTTGAAGAAGAATCCAAGTAGAGGGATGGGTTGGAGAAGAAAATCCAAGGTTTTCTCTCCCTCTCTCTCTCTCTAACACTTTCTCTTACTCTCTCCAAATGAGAGGAAAAGAGGAGATGAAGAGGGTTAAAAGCCCTAAAGTAACAAAATCCCAAAAGCCCCTCGCAAGAAACGTTATTTCGTTTCTTACTGGGCTGTTCAGACCCGCATGATCCGGATCGCCCCTATCCGATCCGGATCCCGAACGTGGAATCTCCAGTTTCGCGCGGACGATCCGGATCGCCCCTATCCGATCCGGATCCCGAACATGGAATTTCCAGTTTCGCGCGGACGATCCGGATCGCCCCTATCCGATCCGGATCCCGAAGCCAAAAACCCCAAAAATCAAAATTTTCGAAAATTTCTGATTTGCGCCCAAACTCTCCGGAAACCTTCTAGAACCTTCCGGAAGCTTACTAATACACTCTAAGGGTATCATTCAACCCTCCACACACTCGAACTTCGCAATTTGATAAAGTTCAGTGTACTACACGCGTGGAACGCCGTTGCGCTATCTTCTTCATCACTTGAGGATGACTCATTTGACGTGGAGTTGTCATCCCAAGTAACGACTTGCATCGCTTTCTTCTTTGCCGGATTCTTGTTGGGACACTCCGTTGCAATGTGGCCGTAGCCTCGACATTTGAAGCACTGGACTTGTCCCTCTGAACTTTTCTTATCCTTTGAGAAGTTCTCTTGCTTTCTTGACTTGTAGCTTGAAGTACCCTTGCCTTTCTTCGACTTTCCGAAGGATGGAGTTTTGCTTGGATTACCCCTTCGAAAGTTGCGGCGAAACTTCCTTGTCAAGAGAGCGAGCTGCTTCTCAAAGTCCTCCATAGAAAGGTTCTCGTCGTCGTCCGAGGAGGATGAATCCGCGTCTTCTTCTTTAGTTGATTTCAATGCATAACCTGAAGACTTAGAAGAGGATGCCTTTCCAGAAGAATAGTTAGTAGGAAATGTCATTTCATAAGTTTGTAAAGCACCAACTAATTCTTCTACACGCATTTCGTCCGGGTGTTTAATTGTTTCAATGGCTGCGACCTTCGGGCGAAATCGTTCAGGAAGAGTTCTTAGAATTTTTCTTACAACTTTAAATTCTGGAATCTTCTCTCCCAAGTTAGCACATGAGTTTACGATGTCTTGCAATCGTGTGTAATAGTCAGTGAAAGATTCATTCTCTGCCATAGAGATAGAGTCAAACTTGCTCGTAAGCATTTGCAGTTTCTGAATCTTCACAAGGTTAGTTCCCTCATGCGTAACTTGAAGAACATCCCAGATTTCTTTCGCAGTCTCACATGCCGAGACGCGAGAGAACTCTGTTTGTGACAAAGCATTAAATAGAGCATTAATTCCTTTGCCATTGTAAGAAGATGAATCTATCTCTTCCTTGGTCCATTTCGACCTAGGTTTTAAGGTGCGAACATCAGAAATATTTCAGTTGGATTAGACCATCCTAATTCAATTGATTGCCACACCCTTTCGTCGATGGAAATTAAAAAGGCTTTCATCCGTACTTTCCAGTACGCATAATTTGTTCCATCAAAGAAAGGGGGTCGATTGATGTTTCCACCTTCAACCATTGTTTACAACCCTATTCCCGCTCTGATACCACTTGTTGGGTTATACTAATATGGATCTAAATAGGGGAAAAAACACCTAGAGGGGGGTGAATAGGTGTAAACAATAAACACTCAAAAAATCATTGCGCAATAAAACCCAATGCGGAAAAAAAAAGAACACGCAAGATTTTTACGTGGAAAAACTCCAAACCGGAGTAAAAAACCACGGGACCGATAACACGGCGAAATCCACTAGAATTAACACACGTACAAGGTGATATAACGTACTCACAGACGACTCAACCTTTTACCATACGCTCCTAGTAGATCTTCTCCGCTCGCTCCACGACGCTTCTCGAATCCACGATCCGCGCCCAACGCTGAATCCACAGCGTCCAACGTCGAGTCCACGACGTCCGACCGAATCCACGGTCTTCACCCAGTAGCACGCTTCGAATCCACGAACGTACCTCGCTCCGAATCCACGAGAGCGGTTGCACCTTGAATCCACAAGGCCACGCGAGTCCACGCGCCGATTTAGGGTAAATCGTTGTTTTTTGGGTGGTGATGATCCGCCGAATACTTAGATTAGAAATAGATCGGAAATACCATCTAAGTATTCATTGATTTGATTCTACTCAAAATCTGAGTATGGAAAACCTAGAATCAAATCAATCAATATAGATGAAGAAACATAGAATTAATCTATTGATTTCCTTTCTTCTCTATATGTGGATCTTTCTCTTTCGGAAATATTTTTCTATTTTTCCGATTTATGCTTCTTACCCTAAAAATGAATCATAGGGTCTATTTATAGGTTAGAAACCATTGGAAGAAGATAAGGATCAAAAACAACCTTTTCTGGAAATTTTTACGGACGGCGATCCGGATCGGAATTACTGTGATCCGGATCGTCGTAAAGAGATTGACGATTCCAGAAATCCAAGGGTTCGGGATCCGGATCGGATTGCCGATCCGGATCGTTCATACAATTTGGAAAACATAACATTCGGGATCCGGATCACAATCTGCTAGGATCCGGATTGAAGCATTGTATGAACAACACCCTTCGGGATCCGGATTGCTGGCTCTGATCCGGATCCTGAACATGTCCCATGTCCAGTTTTTGATTTTTAAGCAATTAAAATTCTTCCAGGTGTTTCTACACTACAAGAAGTATTCGGATCACCAAAAATCTTTAGTTAAACATACCTGATCCTTTTGAATTCTTCTTTCTTGAGATTGAGGTATATGATCCAAAGTTCTTTCATCTTCAATCTTCAAGACTCAACACTTTCACGAAATACGCCAACTCAAATTCCGTAACAAGGCGCAGTCGGCGCCACGTGGTGCAGCGTGGGTGGCTGAGTTCGCTGTTCGGGGGCGACATGGCGGATCCTGGCAGATTCGGGCGCGGCGAAGCTGGCGCACTGTGCACGCCCGAAACCTCTCGGGCGCCCGAAACATGGACATGGTTGGAATTAATGGATTTGTTTGGTTTGGGCTATAAAATCCCCCTTTGGCAGGACATTTTGGCCTTCTTCTCGAGCCCATTCCTCTGTGAGGCTTCAAGGTAAGTTGTTCATCATCTTGTGGAGCATCTTGTGAGGGATTCTCAGATTTTTTTGAGGCCTCGATATGCGCGTTTTCTGCGACGCGGCGCACTGCAACATTTCTTGGATTTTGGCTTCCACCGTCACTTTTCGGTCCGCGAAGCACCCTGGATCACCCCGATGGTATTTTGAGCTGACTATTGCGGCAGCGCGTTCATGAGAGGTAAGGCTTCGTTTTCCGTGTTGATTACTTCTCCGCATTTTGAGTTGTTGGCACAGTTCCCGAGGCATCTCTGAGCCACTGTTTTGCTGGTGGATTTTTGGACAGCGGAGGCCCGTCGGATTTTTATCTCTGCGCTCGTGCGTCAGAATGAGGCTTTTAAAGACTCGATTGACATCTACTCTTCGAGAGGAACGCACCCGTATTTTTATTGGATTTTTATGAGGTCATTTAGAGGGTGAGAATTAAGCTTCTTTTCTGCTATTTTTCCAGCAGGATTGTGTTCTTGAGGAAGTGGCTTCCAAAGTTGTTCTAATTGTTTCTTGGCCTACAGGTGTTGGAATGAGGTGTATAAATACTCGTTTTGGGGCTACTCGTCGCAAGGATCGCAACCGTGATTTTTCTGAAATTTTTAGAGGACTGTATGCAGGTGAAAATCCCCCTCCACTCTGCTGGTTGGTAAAAACAGCGTATGCTGTTTTGGGGATATGTGGTGTTGGTTATTAATTGTTGGTGATGTTGTTGATTGGAACAGAGGTTTGTGTGGCTGATTACCGAGGGTGCGGTTTTGGCAGATTTTGGATAGCTTGTGACTACGCACTTCACCGACTTCGGCTTTGCCTACGGAATGCGTTTCAGGTGGGTGCTTTGTTCCGAGAACCGGTGGACGGTTCTCTAATTCTTTATGTTATAATTGCATGCAGGTGAAGGGTACAATATCTGGGATTGATCGGTAAGCTTAACAATATTGATTTTATGGAAATTGCAAGATAATTAGTCATATTATGACAATGGTATTAATCGAATATTCATGTTGATGATTAGTGGAAGCTTACCTAAGGCAAGGTTACCCTATATGATTAATTATCATACCATGTTAGCACATAACCTTTTATGAGGCTGGTTTATGCAATGGGATAGGATTTTGTAGTTATGTGCAGGTTCTACTCTGAGGAGCGATTATGGATTGAGGATTATGGACAGGTATAGTCATTGATAATTTTGGCATGAGATTTATTTTCTTTATTCTTCTTTGAGGACAAATACATGCTTGTATGGACATATAGCTAGGCCATCTTTTACTGCTACACTTCATACCGGAATTTGATTTAGGAGAAACCATGTTATCCTTTTCTCCTTCTTTGTTAGTCAGGCGGTCTGTGTTGCTCAGGTGCGAGCAGGGGTCTGGGGTAGTGTAGCCGGGACATTGGTGTCAGGGATGGGTTGTGCTGGATTGAGGCTGGCAGGGTTTTCGGCGACCGCGGACATTGGGCGGTTGGCCGGGCATGGGTTGTTGCACTAGGTTGTCGTTTGTGGGGCATTACGGCAACAGCGGATATTGGGCGGTTGACCGGATATTTATTTATGCATCAGATTGGGTATCAGATTTCTCTGGTGGACAGAGTTTCCATCTATTGAGTACTATTGCATCTGTTTGAGGACCGGGGTCTTCTTTAGGGGATGGGTTTTCCCACTTTGATCAGAGTCGTGATCAAGTCCTGCTGATTTATGATACTTATGTTACTTGTGATACTGATGACAGAGATACTTTACTCGTGTGGGTCGCTCCCCTCGAGTGCCACTCCGGAGTAGGCGATTGATATATTGGCCAGTGAGTGCCAGGCAGTGACCATCGGTCAGTGAGTACCGATTAGTTAGCAGATACTTGAGACAGCAGAGCAGGCAATACCAGTTTTACTGATGGCACAAGATTGGGTTTATTACAGGCAATTACTTTATTGTTGCACTCGTGTCAGGGGGACTGAGTGGAGTCTAGTAGCTGTGTTTAGACCAGTGCTAGTGTTGTTGGGAGCCGTTTGGTTTGACGGTGGTCCCGTATCGTTGTGAGTACTTGGACCGTTGTATGAGAGGTTTGGTAATCTTGAGTCTATCCGTTCTGAGAGAGAGCGTGGATTTTGACTATAGCCTGCATGAGCCATTACTCGATAGCGAGTTAGTCCGTTTGGACGCCCTACGTAATTCCTGCCCGTCAGCGGGAAGTGGTTGTAGGTGGGCGCAGGTTTGACTGGACCCGATGTGGCAGTCAGCTCGATTGGGTCGATTGAGCACCTCGTGTGTGAGTGTTGTATATCATCATCAGAGTTTCCCCATTTGAGCATTTAGATAGAGGCATGGTAGCTGTAGAGTGTCTCCAGCTTCTTCTTTCAGTTTTACTGCATTGGTTTTCTTTTGCCTCTAGTGGACTTGGTGGGCAGATCGTCGAGCCTGGCGGCGACACCCACTGAGAACTCCTTTTTGGTGTAGTTCTCACACCTGTTGGGGGTTCCCCCCCTTTTTGTCCCTTCTCTCCTTTGTTTTGCAGAGTCTTGCGGGTGTTGCTGATTCTGCGGTTGCTGTTCGAGGCGAGGGAGTCGCGAGCTAGATCCCTACCTATCTTTGGAGAGTAGCGGTATCCCTTTCAGATGAGATCTCAATACAGTCGGTAGATTAGTGTTTTATTTTCTCTTTGAGAGACTGATGTATTGTGAGGATCTGACTTGTACTGAGAGGCTGTACATTGATGTATCATTTATTTATTCAGGATTACCTCCCTGTTGAGTCCAGAGTTTTGTATTTGAGGTTATGGTAGGATTATCATGTATGGGAGATGGACTTTGTACCTTTATTTCCAGTTGTACAGATCATTGATTTTAATTTTACAGCAGTTTTATCTTTTAGTTCTGATATTTGTTTAGCTGTAGTACTTTTCTTGCAGGTAGGACGCTTCGCCTATGCGGGGTTTGGCATAGGTGGCGGATCTGTTGGCGAGCCCGGATCACAGTTTCGACCCCGGGGCGTGACACTGTGCCCGCCAATGAGCGGGCGACATGTGGCCCGGCGGGGTCCATCGTGCGCCGCGCCCGGCGCGGTCCACGCGCAACAGCGCATGCGTTGACCCGCGAATCAGGGCCTGCCACGTGGCACTCGCCCCCGTTGGCTGCTCCCGGTGCACGCCAAAACTGTGGACCGCGCTGCCCGCCGCCGCGCACATGCCTGCCCGCGCTCCTGCCGCCGTGCTCCGCCGCTGCCCGCCGCCGCCGGCACTGCCCCCGGCCGCCGAAACAGTACCAAACGCCTCGAAATCCATGTTTTGTCATCCGGGCTCTGAAAAATACAAGTAGTCCATTTTCATCGTTTGCGCGTGCTGAATCCAAATCCGATGTCTGTTTTGCCAAATTCCACTTCTAAAATTTGTCGAAGGCATCTGGACAGGTATTCTTAATCCAAATTTCGTGCTGGGTCCAAATCTGAGCTCCGATATGCGCGCAACCAACTCCAACACACATTATAGGCCTCCAGAAGCCACAATTACACTACAAAAGCTCAGCGGAGATCCGGGTCATCACACGAGTGGTCTGGGTTCTAAGGGCTGCCTTTTTCTTTGGGTCGAGAACAACGAGAGGCTATGCCTAGAGCCTGTTCTTGTTTGATTTGGGTTGTAGGTTCTAGTCTTTCAGGGTTCCCAGACCCTTCATTGTTGTCGGCTGTGGAGTATACCCAGCTAGTGAGTTTGCATATTGAGTTGATGTCCTGTTGTGGGAGCCGTCGGGTTGACGGTGGTCCCGACTGTTGAGTATTTTCAGCTAGTGAGTTAGAGATGTGATGTTCGTTATTGTCGATCTTGTTGATCGTGGATTTGGACTATAGCCTACATAAGCCATATTGAGCTCAACAGAGATGCGCGAATACTTTCCTCGGTGGGGTCGCGCCCCTCGAGTGCCGCTCCGGAGCTGGGCCTGTTACTTTGCTATCGCGACTTGTCGACGCAGTCCCTCTGGCTGGGCCAGTTTTGGCAGTCACGGACGCCCTACGTAAGTCCAGTCCTCCGTGGATGTAATGGCAGTAGGTAGGCGCAGGTTTGACTGGACCCCATGTGGCAGTCACTATGATTGGGTTGATTGAGTATATTGGGTTAGAGTCAATACATTATTTTCATCTGTTTCACCCCTTTAAGCATTGTTGATAGAGGCATGATAGCTGTAGATTTCTTTCCAGCATATCTTTACATTATATCAGTTTTCATGTTATCTTATGCCTCTAGTAGACATAGTGGGCAGACCGTCGGGCTTGGTGGCGGTACCCACTGAGAACTACGTGACGGTGTAGTTCTCACACCCGCTATGGTGATAGGTTTTTCCGAGGTAGCTGTTACGACTTCTGTTCAAGCAGAGATAGCAGTTCGAGGTGAGGGAGTCGCGAGCTAGTTCCCTACCCATCCTTGGAGTATAGTGGTATCCTTTTTGGAGCTTTGTAGTACAGTCTGCTGGATTATAGTAGATAGTTACTTTGAGAGTTTTATTTTTGAGAGACTTATGTATTGTGAGGTTCAGATCTGTACTATTTGGAGTTGTACATTTATGTTTCAGTAGTTTATTTTACAGCTCTGATATTTGTATAGTCGTAGTTTTATCTTTTGCAGGTTAGACGTTTCGTCCATACGGGGTTTTTCGTATGGGCGGCGGATCTGTTGGCGTGCCCGGGTCGCAGTTTCGACCTTGGGGCGTGACAGAAACTCTCTCTTTCCACAATGCAATCTGAGCCTAACTAATGCATAACACTAATCGACCAACCGCCCACAATCCGCAGTTGCCGAATTACTCCTAAGTCGAAAATCTGGTGCTATCCCACCCGACTCAATAACATAGCTATACTATCACCATCCCTGCATTCTAACCCGAGCAACAAATAACATAAGAAAAGAAACAAAGGGTTTTCTCCTAAGTCTGATTCCAACATGAATAGTATAGCATCAATAAAAGAGTGTGGCCTATCTATATGTCCAAATAAGCATGAAATAGCTCTCATAACACATATATGTTGTGATGATCCGGATCTCCGCAGAGCTTTTGCAGTGTGTTCAGTGGCTTCTAGAGGCCTTTGTTGTGGGATGGAGATGGTTGTGCGCTAATTGGACCTTAGGATTGGACCCAGCACAAAAATTGTATCAAGTTTGCCTATCCGGATGCCTTCATCAAATTTTAGAAGTGGATTTTGGCAAAACGGACATCGGATTTGGATTCAGCGCGCGAAAATGATGAAAATCGGCTATTTACTTGTATTTTTCGAGATTTGGACGCCCAAAAATGGATTTTTGGGCAATAGTTACTTTTCCGGCAGGCCGGGCAGCGCCGGTGGCGGCGGGTAGGTGGCGGAGCACGGTGCCGCGGCCGCGGGCAGGCGCAGGCAAGCGCGAAGGCGCGGGCAGGCCGGTCCACGTCCCAAGCGCGTGCACCAGGACCAGGGAGTTTGTGCACCTGCCACGTGGCAGCACGGGATTGGCAGGGCCGCACCAATCGCGGCGTGACTGGCAGGGCGGCGCCATGTGGCAGCTTCTAATTGGCCGACGGGATTCGGTAGACCCGGCGCCACGACCGGTGCGTGGACCGCACGTGGACCACGAGGGACATGTGGCGCGCTCCCATTGACGGCGCCAGCCGCCGCGCGTGCACCGGGCTCACGGAGAGGGGGGATGGACACGTGGCAACATCCAAGAGATTCGGGCGCTGAGCGGGAACCCCTCGGATGAGCGCCACGTGTTTCGGGAACGGCACTGTTTGAATCTGGGCGCCCGAAAACCCTCATTGACCTGAATAGTGAGTCTTCTTGGATTTCAGCTATAAATAGCCCTCTTGAGCCAGCATTTAAGGAGTTTTTGAGATTCGATTTTTAAGTCGTTTTTGACAGTGAGCTTTTTCATCGAGTCTTCTTCGCTTCTTGGGGTTTTGGACGATTTTTGGAGATCGTTTCATATTTTTCCTCTCCGACATCGTGAGCTGCGATGTTTCTTTGACACCGGTCTTTTCCGTCGACTCTTCGTCCGCAGGCTGCCCTGAGCTGAGTTCTTGGAGTTTTTTGCCAATTTTTATGGCGGTGTTTCCACGACAGGTAGGCCCTCGATTTTGGTACCCATCGCTCTTCTCCATTTCGAGTTTTTATGGGAGTTCTTGCAACATCTTTAGACCCCCTTTTTCTGCGACACTTTTCTGGACAGCAGAAGAGTGATCTTGCATTTTCTCGGCCTACAGATGGCAGATTTTGGTGTTTAAGGACTCGATTTCTATCTACACTTCGCGAGGATTGCAACTGTATTTTTCTTAGAATTTTTGGAGGGCATCTCATAGGAGATAATTTCCTGTTTTGTGGGCAGATGTGCAGCAATGTTACTATTTTGAGTGATTTGAGCTTATCGCAGTGTTTGGCCTGTATCTCGATAATCGGGAGGATTTTTGTCACGCCCCGGGGTCGAAACTGCGCCCCGGGCTCGCCAACAGATCCGCCACCTATGCCAACCTGCATAGGCGAAGCGTCCTACCTACAAGAAAAGTACTACAGCTAAACAAAATATCAGAGTTATAAATAAAAACCTGCTGTATAACTAAAATCAATCACTGTTCAACTGGAAAATAATACAACAATGTCCACCTCCCAACAATGATAATCGTACAATATCCTCAGATACAAAACTCATAGCTCAACAGGGAGGCATCTCCAATAAATATATCAGTGTACAGTCTGTCGATACATAATATATCCTCACTACATCTGTCACTCAAAAGAGGAAAATAAAACAACTAATCTACTGAAGATCTCCTCTGAAGGGGGTACCGCTACTCTCCAACGACGGGTAGGGATCTAGCACGCGACTCCCTCGCCTCGATCAACGACCGCAGAATCAGCAACACCTGCTAAGACTCTGCAAAACAAAGGAGAGGAAGGAAAAAGGAGGGGGGAAACCCCCAAAGGGTGTGAGAACTACACCAAAAAGGGAGTTCTCAGTGGGTACCACCGTCAGACTCGACGGTCTGCCCACTAAGTCCTCAAGAGACATAAACTAACCAAAGCCGTAAAGACTGAAATAAGGAAGCTGGAGACTCTCAACAGCTACCATGCCTCTATCTAAATGCTCAAAAGGGGAGAACCAAAGAATGGTATGCAACCACCAGCACATGAAGTGCACAATCGACCCAATCGAGCTGACTGCCACACCTGGTCCAGTCAAACCTGCGCCCACCTACCACCACCTCCCGCTGACGGGCTGGAATTACGTAGGGCGTCCAAACGGACTAACTCGCTATCGAGTAGTGGCTCATGCAGGCTATAGTCAAAATCCACTCTATCTCTCAGAACGGATAGCCTCAAGATCGCCCAACCTCTCGCACAACGGTCGACTAACTCACAACGACCTCGGGACCACCGTCAATCCCCAAACGGTTCCCGACAACACTAGCACTGGTCTAAACACAACTACTAGACTCCACTCGGTCCCCCTGACGCGAGTGCAACAATAAAGCAAATATCTGTAATAAATCCAATTTGGTGTCACCAGTAAAACTGGCATTGCCTGCTCAGCGGAATCTGCACACATGGCTCGAAGCCGCGGGATCGGCCCACATGGCTCGCGTCCCAAAGTATGTAACAGATCGGCCTCTAAACCGTCCGATCGGAAACAAAAGTAAGTAACAGATCGGCCACTAAACCGTCCGATCGGAAACAAAAGTAAGTAACAGATCGGCCACTAAACCGTCCGATCGCACACTCTGGAGTGGCACTCGAGGGGAGCGACCCACACGAGTAAAGTATCTCTGTAACAAGTATCTCTGTATAGCAGGACTTTGATCATGACTATGATCAAAGTGGAAAACTCTGTCCACTAAAGAAAGACCCGACCTCAATCGGATGCAAGTACTCAAATAGTGGGAAACTCTGTCCACTAGAGAATTCAGATACCCAATCTGGTGCATAAATAAATATCCGGTCAACCGCCCAATATCCGCGGTTGCCGCAAAGCCCCACAACTAATCCAACCTGTCCCAGACACCAAGTCCCGACTACACTACCCAGACCCCTGCTCGAACCCGAGCAACACTGACCACCTGACTAACAAAGAAGGAGAAAGGAAAAGCATGGTTTCTCCTAAGTCAAGTTCCAATAAGTAGTGCAGCAGTAAAAGATGGCCTAACTACATGTCCATACAAGCATGCTTTTGTCCTCAGGAACGATAAAAGAGGGTGAAACATATAATAGCAAAGCATGCTAAAATATTCCTATTATGATATACCAAAATCACCCAAGTAGGCCAGTCCTTGCTTACCTCTCGCTCATATCGGTTGCACATCAAATAGGGCTGCTATCAGTCATAGAGGGGTGACATCCCCACAAGTGCACTTACATTCACCATAACATAAACACCTTATACAGTTACCAATATTAAGCTTACCCACCTGAAGTGCTCAATCCAAGGCAAACCTGGGGTCGGTGAAGAGCGTGGCCACTTGCACACACAATCCGCTGAACCCGTATCCACGGTACATGTCGCACAAACCTCGGCTCCTAGCAGTGTTCCAAAAACACTTGCGAACCCTCCTGGGTACAACAAAAGGTCCAAAGTTACACTTTATGCTAAAATATCCAAGTATACACCATCTGCTGAAACTAGTCCCGAAGATGTGAAATTTTCACCTGCAGAACGGACTCGAAAAAATCCAACAAAAATACTGTCGCGTTCCTCGCGTCGAGACCTTCGAAACGGGTACCTGCACGTCCAATTCCGAGCCACGTAGGCCGAGTTACAAATTCCACAACACAGGGCGCTCACAAACACACAACCATACATCTGTATTTCCATGCACAGATAAAGGGAGAAAAAATCTACCTCCGGGCAAGCCTCAGAAAAATCCAATAAAAATACGGAGAGAATCCTCGCGTCGAGTAGATGAAAAAAGTGTACAGGCTCGTCTCCATCCGATGCCCGGTTGCGGAGATAAAAATCAGGCAAGGTGTCATTGTCTAGAAATTCTATCAGAAAATGGGGTCCCAGTAAGCATGGAAAAACTTCTTGAAAAGCGTGAAACTAGGGAAAGCAAAAAATACCAAGATCGTAGCTCTATCTGTCGCGGATCCAACGGCGCAAGAATCGCCTGAAACGGAGGTCGGAGTAGGCCGGGGGAGCTCGCGCACCGAAACGCGACGAAAGGGAACACAAATGGACGAGCGTCGCGCCGCGCCGAAAAAAAAGGAAACCTCGGGATGCGTGCCACGTAAAATTTCCGAACTCTACAGATGGATGCAGAACTGCGCGAGGAAGAAAGTTGCAGATGGCGCCGCGGCGAGGGGAGGCTCGGAAATGGCGGAAAAAGGGAGGAAAAAGAAGCTCGGGTCGCTTAAATAGGCCCAGAAAATAATTCGAGAAATGACCAAATTGTCCCAAGAATCGGGCGCCCGAAAAATCCGGGCTGCTACAGTGTTGGGCCCGGCCCAACACTATGCAGGCCCGAATCCCCCACGGGCCTCCACGTAGCCCGCCGAACACGCAACAGCGAAACCGCCCGCTCACCGCTCGACATGTGGCCGCACCAGAGGGCGACACGTGTCGCGGCAGCTGGTCAACGCGCGCCTGGCGCGCGCATGTCCGCGCGCCAGCGCCGCCTGCGCACCCTGCCAGGCACGCGCCCCGAGGCGCCCCGGCCTGCATCGTGGTCCCGGTCCACTGCACCGGCCACCCACAGCCTGCCACGCGTCTACAGGGGACCAATGGGATGATGCCACGTGGCAAGGCAATCTCGTGCGCCGCGCGCCTGCCCGCGCGCCCGCGCGCCTACCCGCGCCCGCGCGCCGCCGCACTCCGCCGCTGCCCGCCGGCGGCCGGAACAGTACCACTTGCCTCGAAAAGCGTGCGCGTCATCCGGGCTCTGAAAAATACAAGTGAATAGTCCATTTTCATCGTTTTCGCGCGCTGAATCCAAATTTATTGTCCGTTTTGCCAAATTCCAACTCTAAAAATTGTCGAAGGCATCCGGAAAGGTGTTCCTTGGTCCAAACTTCGCGCTGAGTCCAACTTTAATATCCGCTTCGCGCACAGCCACTTCTAAACATCCGACGGGGTCCTCCGATCACTCACGTGATCCATTTAAGCCCGAAGTCCATCACTTGTGTCCAAATTGTGCACAAACACCACCGACACACCACGTAAGCCTCCAGAAGCTGCTGGTCAACCAGTAATCTCGTCGTGGGGATCCTGGTCCTCACATCCTCCCCCACTAAAGAAAGTTTCGTCCTCGAAACTAGCTCAATTCCACCAGGAGTCACAAACACCAAGGGTAAGTACTCATCATCACTGTCTCTAGCTTCCCAAGTCACCTCTCACTCCCCGTGATTACTCCTCAACAACAACAACAACAGCCAGTACGGCATGGCCTAGTTGCGCAATCCTCTCATCTCTCGAGCCAGAATTCGCAACGAGCGTCCCTCGTACTCCAAACATTCCTTGATCTCAAATGGGGCGAGTCAATCACGGGCGAGGGATCCAAAAACATAACCTTCCTGAGCTGAGACATGAAACACAACAGGGGTTCCATCCAAAGTTGGGGGAATCAAGATAATCGCCAGTGCAACACGCACCAAACCACAACCTGTGTCAACTCAACCAAGGCAATCCGAAACACATCCCCGCAGTCATCCAAGAAAGAAAGAAGCCCTCACAAACAAGGGTCCTCACTCGATCACTCCCGAATCCTGACCATCCGAGTGAACTACTCAGCCACGGTCTACCATCAAAAGGAACCCTCAGGGACACAACCACAAGCCATGTTTGCCTCAACAGTCCACACAGCGCCAGCTGTGGAATCATCAAACTCAACCCCAGCCAACTCTCCTGTTCCAGGTATCTGCCATCACAGTGGCCCTGTCGGGGTAATCCAGAATGCTCACTAATAACCCAACGATAATTCCACAGTCACTATGGGAGGCATCACTAAAACTCGCATATCTCTCTCCCAACACTGGAAATGCTAGCATTGGCGCTGGTATTAGTCTCATCATCTGATTGCCAAGCTCTCCTGGCACTGCCCAGTCCAAGAAGCTCCTTACCTTGACCATAAATATTGATCTCGGCCAATTCCCAAATAGTATCCATATTGGCCGGATTTCCACCGCCGCCCCTACGGCTAGCACAAAGTGACCCAAGAAGGCATGCACTTGGAGCTAGAACTTGTACCTCAATAACTTGGCATATAGCTTCATCCATAAGTGCTCCAAGTCGCTCTAGGAGTAAATCAAAATATCCTCGGGGAACACCACTCCCAATCCGTCCAAGTACAACTAGGACACACAATTACTCAAATCTTGAAGACAATAGGGCATTAATTATTCCATTTGGCCTCACTATGAGCTCATAATGCCCTTACCGGATCCTGAATGCCATCTAGGCAAAATCCTCGGCTGTCTGATTCCAAATAGGTACTCGCATCCTACAATAACTGCCGGAGTATAACTCCATCAAAAGGTCCTGGATACCACCCGGACCTGTCTACACTCGAACCATAAAAGGACCCTCACAGTCGGATATCAACGACGTGGCATCACCACCGTGTACCAACGGCGTGGCATCACCACCGTATATCAACGGCGTGGCACTAGGTCAAACAGACCCCTCGATCCATCAGATCCTGCGACTGTGCCATCAGCTCTCTCAGCTCTACCGGTGATATCCAATAAGGTGCTGTCGAGGGTGGCGCGGTCCCCCGAACCACGTCAAATACAATCTCTTTCTCCCTAACCGGCGGCATCATCAACAGCTCAGGTGAAATCACACCCGGGATCTCATGGGCAATAAAGCTATCCTTGAGTCCCGGTGCCGACGTAAGCACCTCTCACACTATCGCTATAACTTGTGTGCTCTAATAATCTCAACAAGCAAGCCTTCTCTTGTCTGCCTTGCCGAAAATCAAAGTCCTTTCTTTCTGCAGTCAAACATTCTGTGGCACTGTGCCAACCAAAACCCAAACACTAGGTCAAAACACCAAACTGCCACAATCACCAATAAGCTTGCCGGTACAACTCGCGGCCTCAGCTGCATTGGACATGATCCAAAAGCCTCCTCCACATGCACAACATTAGCAGGAACCTATACCTCTAGTGCATGTGGTAATAAATCTGCCTCTAGTCCATGCAGGAATGCAACATGCTCTAACTCCAACTGCTGTGATGAATTCACACCTGCGACAACCCGATCCGCTGCTGTGGCGCCCTCCAACCGGGCGGCACAGGTTTATCCGCTCAATGCAAGTGGTTGTCACTCAATCCGCAAGGAAAATCAGGACTATCCACCTAGGGAGCACGACCTCTGTCTCTGCTCCCACCGAGGTGACGAATAAGGTCCTCCGCAGATAACAAATCCACGCTACCGCTGCGCCACTCTGATAAAGATACTGATGCTGCCATCGGGGTCCACCCGATCTCTGGCATCTCGGGGATCTACACCCCTAAGGGAGAAATCAGAAATGCCCCTGCCGGCTGATCTGTCCTCCAACCCCCGGCGCCAAGCGCCTAAGTCCAGAACTCACCTCTGGCGGCAGATCCCTATCCAAAGGAACTACAGCGCCACGCTCCCCACACAACACCAACACCATCGAGGCGTCAATAATCCATAACAGAGGAACCGACTAACTGAAAGGTATTCTAGCGCAATCCATTCCCAGTCTCACATATCCTATGCGCCTCGTCCCTCGAAACCTGGAGCGCGCAGTTCAATAACTGCAAAAACTCTTTAGCACAGGGAGGCTCTCAAGTAGTCACTCCATTACCACCAACCACGACTCTGCCTCCAAATGCTCCAAACTCAATCTTACGAGTCGGGGTGGTTCATCTGCCAAATCTGGCTCAATAAATCGATCGCGTCCCTCAACTCACCAGCTGTCAACTATCCACCCTACCTCGGTGCCTCGCCACTAAACATTGGCACAGAGGGGGCTACTCACTCCATCGGTGCCACAGAAATCCCCGTCCTAGAGGATACTACAACCGGGTGGTCTCAGAAGGAAGCACTGTCGAGCTGTCCGCTGCTCCGACAACTGTGTCACCAAGACCAGCTGCTCATTCTGCCGCTGATAAGCCTCTGACAATCCTGTCATCTGGGTCCGGAATTCTCTGACCTCAATCCAGGTATCCGGCCCAAAACCAACCGCTTAAGCTCAACTGCTATGACAGGATGCACACGGGTCAAAACCCAGCGTCTAGGAGACACCGCTCGACACGACGAAACCACAAAATAGCACACAACAGCGCTCGACCCAATCCAGCGAAAGTCTAAAGCATGTCACCCGTTCCACAGCATTATGTTGTCTGCAGCCAACATAATCACTTAGGAGAATAACATGCTAATCACTCTTCCCGTCCCTTGGGAGAGGTGTAAAACTCAATCAGGACTCTCGCTATAAATCACGACTCTCACGAAGTCAACCAAGGGTCAAACCATAAGCCTAGGGTTTCTAAGTCCACCATGACCTACAACCTAGGCTGTGATACCAACCTAATCTGTCACGCCCCGGGGTCGAAACTGCGCCCCGGGCTCGCCAACAGATCCGCCACCTATGCCAACCTGCATAGGCGAAGCGTCCTACCTGCAAGAAAAGTACTACAGCTAAACAAAATATCAGAGCTATAAATAAAAACCTGCTGTATAACTAAAATCAATCACTGTTCAACTGGAAAATAATACAACAATGTCCACCTCCCAACAATGATAATCGTACAATATCCTCAGATACAAAACTCATAGCTCAACAGGGAGGCATCTCCAATAAATATATCAGTGTACAGTCTGTCGATACATAATATATCCTCACTACATCTGTCACTCAAAAGAGGAAAATAAAACAACTAATCTACTGAAGATCTCCTCTGAAGGGGGTACCGCTACTCTCCAACGACGGGTAGGGATCTAGCACGCGACTCCCTCGCCTCGATCAACGACCGCAGAATCAGCAACACCTGCTAAGACTCTGCAAAACAAAGGAGAGGAAGGAAAAAGGAGGGGGGAAACCCCCAAAGGGTGTGAGAACTACACCAAAAAGGGAGTTCTCAGTGGGTACCACCGTCAGACTCGACGGTCTGCCCACTAAGTCCTCAAGAGACATAAACTAACCAAAGCCGTAAAGACTGAAATAAGGAAGCTGGAGACTCTCAACAGCTACCATGCCTCTATCTAAATGCTCAAAAGGGGAGAACCAAAGAATGGTATGCAACCACCAGCACATGAAGTGCACAATCGACCCAATCGAGCTGACTGCCACACCTGGTCCAGTCAAACCTGCGCCCACCTACCACCACCTCCCGCTGACGGGCAGGAATTATGTAGGGCGTCCAAACGGACTAACTCGCTATCGAGTAGTGGCTCATGCAGGCTATAGTCAAAATCCACTCTCTCTCTCAAAACGGATAGCCTCAAGATCGCCCAACCTCTCGCACAACGGTCGACTAACTCACAACGACGTCGGGAACGACCTCGGGACCACCGTCAATCCCCAAACGGTTCCCGACAGCACTAGCACTGGTCTAAACACAGCTACTAGACCCCACTCGGTCCCCCTGACACGAGTGCAACAATAAAGCAAATATCTGTAATAAACCCAATCTGGTGTCACCAGTAAAACTGGCATTGCCTGCTCAGCGGAATCTGCACACATGGCTCGAAGCCGCGGGATCGGCCCACATGGCTCTCATCCCAAAGTATGTAACAGATCGGCCTCTAAACCGTCCGATCGGAAACAAAAGTAAGTAACAGATCGGCCACTAAACCGTCCGATCGGAAACAAAAGTAAGTAACAGATCGGCCACTAAACCGTCCGATCGCACACTCCGGAGTGGCACTCGAGGGGAGCGACCCACACGAGTAAAGTATCTCTGTAACAAGTATCTCTGTATAGCAGGACTTTGATCCTGACTATGATCAAAGTGGAAAACTCTGTCCACTAAAGAAAGACCCGACCTCAATCGGATGCAAGTACTCAAATAGTGGGAAACTCTGTGAGGACCCGAATCCCCACTTTAGGGTTTACTGTTGGTTTGGAGGTTTCAGGGTGTGTGTGTGTGCGTGTCGGGCCCCAGATTTGAGTTTCTGGTGAAATTGGAGCTTGTTTCCTTTTCTGGAAGTCCATTTTGGGTGTGTGAGGTGTTTGCGCGCTTATTGGAGCCAAGAATGTGACCCGGCACGAAAAATGGATCAAGTCTACTCTTTTGGGAATTTTTAGAAAATTTTAGAAGTGGAATTTGGCCGAACGGACCTCGGATTTGGATTCAGCGTGCGAAAACGAGCGAAATGGACTATTTACTTGAATTTTTTGGAGCCCGAACGCGAAAACACGGAAATCGAGGCTCGAGTTACTGTTCCGGCGGCCGGAGAGGCGCCGGCGGCGGCGGAGCGCGGCGGCGCGGCCTCGGGCAGGCGGCGGAGCGGCGCGGGCAGGCGGCGAGCGGCGCGGGCAGGCGCGCGGGCGCGCGGGCAGGTGCGCGGTCCACCGCGGAGGCGTGCACCGTACGGAGGCGACACGTGGCATCTTGTGAGTGGCGGGCGTAGCAAGCGCGGTCCACGGTTTTTCGGCGCAGGTGCACGGTGAACCGAGGGACACGTGGCGTCGTGTGGTTGGCGGGTTCTGGTGCACTCGGTCCACACGGCTGAGGCGGTTGAGGCGGTTGCCTCGGGGCGCGTGCCCGACCCGGAGCCGGCGGCCGCGCATGTCGCGCGGCGTGGGCATTGACCGGAGCGATGTGGGGGCGCCACGTGGCGCCCCGTGATTGGTTGAGTGCAGCGGTGCACGTCGCCCTGCCGGGGCACGTGGCAGGCTGTGGTTTGCTGGCGCGCGTGCGCCGGGTGCGGGGAGCCGAGCTGGGCCACGTGGCGGCCCGAGAAGATTTCGGGTGCGCACAGTAATGGGCCGGGCCCGTTACTGTAGCAGCCCGAAATATTTCGGGCGCCCGAAAGTTGGGCCCGAGCCCAATAAAGATGTTTTTTTTTGGGCTGTTTCCTTGGAGCCTATAATTAGGCCCCCTTGGGCCGAATTTTTGGTGCCTTTCCCGTGGGATTTAGCCTCTACTCCCTTCACAAGAAATCTTCATCTCCCTCTTGCCCATCTTCTGGTGAAGTTTCAGATTTTCTAAAAGCCGCGACGACAGCATTTTCTGCCTCGTAGTGCGGAGCGACGGTATACTGTTGGAGGCCCATTTCCGTCGCATTTTAGTCTGGGAGACCTACAGAGCTACCCCGACCTCATTTTTGGACGATTTCTTCGACAGCGGTTGCACGAGAGGTACATCTACGTTTTCCATGTTGATCATTTTTCCCAGAAATGAGCTTATTTTGGGGTTTGGGGTACATTTTTACACCCCTTTGTAACAGTTTGGATTTCTGGCAGCAGCAACTTCGCAGAATTTTATCTCCACTTCTGGGTATCGGATTCAGACGATTCAAGAGCCTATCGACATCTACACTTCGCGAGGATCGTCGTGATATTTTTATTGGAATTTATTGAGGAGTATTTTTAGGTGAAATTTTCGTGTGAACAGGAACTATGCTTGCAGATTTTGGAATAGTGATTGTTGTGTGTGAATTGTGTGTAATTGAGAAGTGTTGTTGTACCCAGGACTTTGTAAGCACCGCTTTTGTGCTCTTTGCTTTGTGGACTTGGAGATTTATCAGTTTCTGGGCTTGTTATCTGTACCGTCCCGGACAGTTAGCGCGTTCATGTGGGTGATCCTGCTTGCAATATCTATGGACTGCACTCTAATTCTACAAGTATACTAGCATGCATGATAGTGTATGAGTTAAATAATCTGTGCAAACTGTATGTTGAAACCACTGTAGCTAGCTGCTATATCTGACGACTTCTTGGTAAGTTTTGCAACATGAAAACTCAACTTAGCTTAATTGTCAGTTAATTAATTATTCATGCACTATTAGACTACAGTAAATGTGAACGTGTATTCAGATTTGTTCATCACCTTAGCTTCCCCACAGTGGTTGTACTCTCGTCATTCTGGACATAGTGATTCTCCCCGAGTTGTGGGCTGGGAGGTTTATTAGCTGGGGATTGCATTTGCACTCGCGTCTGGGGACCGAGTGGCGTCTGTAGCAGTCTGTAGACCAGTTTGCATTATGATAGTGATAGTGATAGTGATAGTGGATCTGGGATCTTTGGGACATGGTCATAGTGACAGTGTGGATTTTTAGCCAGTGAGTGAGATAGTGCTTGGATCATAGCCTGCATGAGCCATATTTGTGCTCGACAGTGTTGCGCAGTTATTTTACTCGTGTGGGTCGCTCCCCTCGAGTGCCACTCCGGAGTAGGCTAGACCGGGTTGTAGTACCGGCGTAGAGATTGAGCTAGATACCGGGTTGGAGTACCGGCATGAGATTTAGCTCTATCGCGACTTGTCGATGCTTCTGTCCCTCTAGCTAAGCCAGTTTTGGCAGCTATGGACATACCTACAGCAGTAGGTAGGCGCAGGTTTGACTGGACCCGTTGTGGCAGTCAGTTTGGATTGGGTGATTTGAGTTGAGTATCAATAGTGGCATATCATCCTTCTGTCCTATTCCTTGAGCATTTTAGATAGAGGCATAGTAG
This sequence comes from Tillandsia fasciculata, assembly GCA_029168755.2. NCBI lineage: Eukaryota > Viridiplantae > Streptophyta > Magnoliopsida > Poales > Bromeliaceae > Tillandsia > Tillandsia fasciculata. Next base: position 78,258 of record JAQOTM010000324.1, read on the forward strand.
CAGTAGATGTTTTACTTTCCAGCTTTTCTCTACTGCATTTCTTGTGTTACTTTATGCCTCTAGTAGACTTAGTGGGCAGGCCGTCGGGCTTGTTGGCGGCACCCACTGAGAACTACTGTGGGAGGTAGTTCTCACACCCGTCGTGGTGTCTTTTCCCCAGGGACTTCAGCTCTAGTTCCTGCTATACCAGTTGCTGATCCAGCTCTTCCAGACCGAGGTAAGGGAGTCGCGAGATAGATCCCTTCCCCCCCTTTCAGCTTCGGTGTGTTATAGAGGTACCCTTATATTTTGGTTGTGTCATGTTTGAGAGATTATGTAGTGAGGTATCGAGTTGTACTTTTTTTGTTTCTTTGGAAAGACTTCTGTATTCTGGTGAGGATATTTTGTATATTATATGAGAGACTGTACTATTTTCTGTTCATAGTTAGTTTACTTTTACAACTCTGATATCTGTTAGTATAATTGTTCTATTTTTGCAGGTTAGACGCTACGTCTCTACGGGGCTTCCCGTAGGGGCGGCGGATCTGTTGGCGAGCCGGGGTACAGTTCCGACCCCGGGGCGTGACAAACTCTATCCACTAGAGAATTCAGATACCCAATCTGGTGCATAAATAAATATCCGGTCAACAGCCCAATATCTGCGGTTGCCGCAAAGCCCCACAACTAATCCAACCTACCCAGACCCCTGCTCGAACCCGAGCAACACTGACCACCTGACTAACAAAGAAGGAGAAAGGAAAAGCATGGTTTCTCCTAAGTCAAGTTCCAATAAGTAGTGCAGCAGTAAAAGATGGCCTAACTACATGTCCATACAAGCATGCTTTTGTCCTCAGGAACGATAAAAGAGGGTGAAACATATAATAGCAAAGCATGCTAAAATATTCCTACTATGATATACCAATCTCACCCAAGTAGGCCATTCCTTGCTTACCTCTCGCTCATATCGGTTGCACATCAAATAGGCCTGCTATCAGTCATAGAGGGGTGACATCCCCACAAGTGCACTTACATTCACCATAACATAAACACCTTATACAGTTACCAATATTAAGCTTACCCACCTGAAGTGCTCAATCCAAGGCAAACATGGGGTCGGTGAAAAGCGTGGCCACTTGCACGCACAATCCGCTGAACCCGTATCCACGGTACATGTCGCACAAACCTCGGCTCCTAGCAGTGTTCCAAAAACACTCGCGAACCCTCCTGGGTACAACAAAAGGTCCAAAGTTACACTTTATGCTAAAATATCCAAGTATACACCATCTGCTGAAACCAGTCCCGAAGATGTGAAATTTTCACCTGCAGAACGGACTCGGAAAAATCCAACAAAAATACTATCGCGTTCCTCGCGTCGAGACCTTCGAAACGGGTACCTGCAAGTCCAATTTCGAGCCCCGTAGGCCGAGTTACAAATTCCACTACACAGGGCGCTCACAAACACACAACCATACATCTGTATTTCCATGCACAGATAAAGGGAGAAAAAATCTACCTCCGGGCAAGCCTCAGAAAAATCCAATAAAAATACGGAGATAATCCTCGCGTCGAGTAGATGAAAAAAATGTATAGGCACGTCTCCATCCGATGCCCGGTTGCGGAGATAAAAATCCAGCAAGGTGTCGCTGTCCAGAAATTCCATCAGAAAATGGGGTCCACGTAAACATGGAAAAACTTCTCAAAAAGTGCACTAGGGGAAGCAAAAAATACCAAGATCGTAGCTCTATCTGTCACGGATCCAACGGCGCAAGAATCGCCTGAAACGGAGGTCGGAGTAGGCCGGGGGAGCTCGCGCACCGAAACGCGACGAAAGGGAACACAAATGGACGAGCGTCGCGCCGCGCCGAAAAAAAGGAAACCTCAGGATGCGTGCCACGTAAAATCTCCGAACTCTGCAGATGGATGCAGCACTGCACTAGAAAGAAAGTTACAGAAGGCGCCGCGGCGAGGGGAGGCTCGAAAATGGCGGAAAAAGGGAGGAAGAAGAAGCTCGGGTCGCTTAAATAGGCCCAGAAAACAATTCGAGAAATGACCAAATTGTCCCAAGAATCGGGCGCCCGGAAAATCCGGGCTGCTACAGTGTTGGGCCCGGCCCAACACTGTGCAGGCCCGAATCCCCCACGGGCCACCACGTGGCCCACAGAACACGCAACAGCGAAACCGCCCGCTCACCGCTCGACATGTGGCCGCACCGGAGCGCGACACGTGTCGCGGCAGTTGGTCAACGCGCGCCTGGCGTGCGCATGTGCGCGCGCCAGCGCCGCCTGCGCACCCTGCCAGGCACGCGCCCGGAGGCGCCCCGGCCTGCACCGTGGTCCCGGTCCACTGCACCGGCCACCCACAACCTGCCACGCGTCTACATGGGACCAATGGGATGATGCCACGTGGCAAGGCAATCTCGTGCGCCGCGCGCCTGCCCGCGCCCGCGCTCGGCCGCTGCCCGCCGCGCTCCGCCGCTGCCCGCCGCCGCCGCCGCTGCCCGCCGGCGGCCGGAACAGTACCACTTGCCTCGAAAAGCGTGCGCGTCATCCGGGCTCCGAAAAATACAAGTGAATAGTCCATTTTCATCGTTTTCGCGCGCTGAATCCATATTTGCTGTCCGTTTTGCCAAATTCCAACTCTAAAAATTGCCGAAGGCATCCGGAAAGTTGTTCCTTGGTCCAAACTTCGCACTGAGTCCAATTTTAATATCCGCTTCACGCACAGCCACTTCTAAACATCCGACGGGGTCCTCCGATCACTCACGTGATCCATTTAAGCCCAAAGTCCATCACTTGTGTCCAAATTGTGCACAAACACCACCGACACACCACGTAAGCCTCCAGAAGCTGCTGGTCAACCAGTAATCTCGTCGTGGGGATCCTGGTCCTCACAATTTTTTTGATGATTTTTGGTGCGTTGGAATCGTGGGAACCTGAGGATTGTGCACGTTAAATCTCAGTTCATTTGGACTCTAGATCGATGCACGCATCCAGGTGGATTGGATTTTCCTCCAAAACTAGCGGGTGGCATACTAATTCTATGTCGTAGTATGCATACATGATAAGTAGAGTACTCCTTTTTGTGGACCGAGATTCAAGCTTGTATGATAGAATTAGTAAACTGGTTATTTCTGGTGATAACGAAATATTGGAATCTTGACTAGCACCCCGTCATATGTTTGCATGTATTTAACCACGCTAGTAGAGAACCCTTATTTGGGCTTGGTTCTTTTATGCTTTAGACATCCTCACTTTACATTCTATCCCTGGACTTAGTGTTTTCCTCTCCCGGGTAGTGGGCCGAGTGGTCAGGATTTCTTTTAGTGTAGGATGAATGTTGCACTCGTGCTTGGGGGACGAGTGGAGTCTGGTAGCTGTGGCTAGTTTTGTACTGGTGTCGAGAATCGTTTGAGTAAACGGTGGCTCCGGGTCGTCGAGTTTCCTCTGATCTTTTTTTCGTCACTGTGTTCGTGGCAGTAGTGTATAGGTGATAGCAAGACCCTGAACCCAGAATATTTTGGACACACACTTGATTTCAGTAAATCGATGTTTTCCTTCCGAATTTCGAAGGGTCGCCGGAGCCTGTTCTTGTTTGATTGGGTGAAGGCATTAGCACTTCGGAGTTTGAAAAATAAAACTTGTTTTGACTGATTTTATTAAAGAACTAATATTTATTAAATTGGGCTTCTCAAATTAAAATAGTTTTCAGTAATAACGGTCATCTTTTCTTACAAACTTTCTCACTGGAGGGGGTTTGAGTGATCTGGGTTCTAGGGGTCGTTTCCTTATTTCGGGACGAAAGCTACGGGGATTGTGCCTAGAACCTATTCTTGTTTGATAGGGTTGTAGGTGCTAGTCTCCTGGATCTTTTGGACCCTGATTGGTTCCCTTCGGATGTTTTACCGAGGGAGCTGATTTCCCGAACTATAAGGAGTCGAGAACTTCGAAAGGCGGAGCCTGGAGTCTGTTCTTGTTTGATTGGGGTTCTAGGCACCGGCCTATCGGGATTCTCGGACCCTTATAGTGACGGTCCATTCTGTGTCATCTGTAAGTTGGGTGTTCTGTTTTGGGAGCCGTTTGGGTTGACGGTGGTCCCTAGCTGTGGAGTGTCTCCGGCAGATGTTGTTAGTGTTGAGTTATTGTTGTCGATATGATTGATCGTGGATTTGGACTATAGCCTGCATGAGCCATATTGAGCTCGACAGAGATGCGCGGATACTTTCCTTGGTGGGGTCGCTCCCTCGAGTGCCGCTCCGGAGTTGGGCCTGTTACTTTGCTATCGCGACTTATCGACGCAGTCCGTGTGGGATGCCCTACGTAAGTCCAGTCCCCCGTGGATGTAATGATATTAGGCAGGCGCAGGTTTGACTGGACCCTATGTGGCAGTCAGTGTGATTGAGTTGATTGAGTATATTGGGTTAGAGTCGATGCATCATTTTTATCTGTATCACCCATTGAGCATTGTAGATAGAGGCATGATAGATGTAGATATCTTTCCAGCTTATCTTTTCATTATTTTAGTTTTCCTGTTATCTTATGCCTCTAGTAGACTTAGTGGGCAGACCGTTGGTCTTGGAGACGGTACCCACTGAGAACTACGTGACAGTGTAGTTCTCACACCTTTTGTCGGTGACAGATTTTTCAGAGGCATCTACCCCTGTTCCTACTCCTGTTGCTGCACCTGCTGATCGAGGTAAAGGAGTCGCGAGCTAGTTCCCTACCCGTCCTTGGATTGTAGCTGTACCCCTTTTTGGAGCTTTATGGTGCAGTCTGCTGGATTATTATAGATAGTTACTTTTGAGAGTTTTATTTTGAGAGACTTATATTTTGTGAGGATCAGACTGTACTATTTTGGACTTGTATATTTTATTTCGGTAGTTTATTTTACATTTCTGATATTTGTATAGTTGTAGTATTATCTTTTGCAGGTTAGACGCTTCGTCTATGCGGGGTTTCCCGTATGGGCGGCGGATCTGTTAGTGAGCCCGGGTCGCAGTTTCGACTCCGGGGCGTGACATATGTAGTTCACCTTCATAAGTATCAAGTTGAAGCATATCTAACTAAGTATAAATAGCTCACCTTCATAAATCTCAAGTTGAAGCATAATTTAGTTAAGTATAGATAATAAACATCATAACCACACATTGCAAATTTTTCGGTTGAGTCGACTTGTAGGCCGTAATTTCGATGTACTCAATAACCCACCTGTTTGCTCGCTGATCCGAAGTCTGATTGGTCTGAATTTTGGCGAGCACACTTCTCAAGTTCTCAGCTTTCCAACAAACCAAAAATCTCCCGAAAACTCCCGTCGGATCAAAAGTTATAGCAAGAACATTACTAGTTGCGCAGAATTTCAGCAACTCGCATCAATGGTGGATGAATTCAAAATCTGCTATATATACCATATTAAACTCCAATTCTACAGCCCACAATTGCATCATAGGTTCTTATATAACATGGAAACACCAAGAGGTTCAAATAAAGCTAAGTTTAACTCCCTCAAATAAGCTCTCAAAGAGAATGCATTAATGTTGTCCAAAATTCCAACATAAAAACCTTAAGCTGAAATTCTCTTGCTATACATCTCTATTTAAGTATAATACAAGTTGAAACCAAAAGAGGAAATGTTCAACATGCTTCTAAGATTGCATTCAACCATTTGTATCAACCATAATGCCATCACTAACCATGAAATAAAGTCTAACTCTCAATTAGCAACAATAGGTGATCCAACAAGCATGCAGATTTTTCAGCAAACATGGTCTGAAAAGAAGACTAAACATGGTATATCAATTCTCATCTAATTTTCTAGTTTAAGGTGTCAAAATGTTCATCTTGAAGTCTAGAAGATCTCTCAACTTTGCAAAATGCCATTTTATAAAGGGAAGAAAGAGAAATCCCAAAGTTACTACAAGCTGTCCAAATTGAATTTTGTAAACAGGGGCTCAAAGATGGGTTAATTCACCTTGTTAATAGCAGAAATTAGCTTCTCTCAACAATATCAAAGTTGGGGAGCTTCAAGTCCTAATGATTCTCCCACAAAAATCATCTCGAAATTCCAATCCTACAGTCCAGGGGAGCTAAAACACTGAGTACTACTCAAAATATCAAATTGTGCACAAATGTTCCAAAGATTGCATAAGTTACCTAACCTGGAGTCCAAATTGGATGTTCATCAAAATATAAAAATTGTAGGTCTTTGAATCCTGAAAATATCCCACTAAAAATCACCTCATAACTCATCCTATACAGCCCAGGGTAAGGAAAACACTGAACACTGCTCAAAATCTCAGGCTGTGAAAAAGAGTCTCAAAGATCACTAATATTACCTTGTTTAAAGCCCAAACTGGATTTCCCTTCAAATAGCAAAGATGTAGAGCTCGAAGTCCTAAAGAAAGCCCCATAAAAATCACCTTAAAATCCACTCCTACAGCTCTAGGGGTTCTCTGGAAGAAAAGGTGACGAAGTGAACAACTCAAGTGGAGAGCTCCAAGCTTCAACAATGGTGGTTTAAAGTGGAGAAGGAAGGAGCTGCAGCCCTCTCTACAGCAGGAGAAGAAGAAGAACACCAAAGAGCTTAACTCTGGTCAAGAGGGGCTCTTAAATAGGCCTTAAGCTGTGCCTAATTGATCCACAGGATCAAGTTACACTCACCTTTAACAAAAACCCCACCCTTAATGGGTTTCGGGTGCAGCCAGCCGCACTGCCCGACCCACCAGGTGCGGCTCCACGGGGCGGCCAGCGAGCGGGCCGGCCCAGCGCGGACGCGCGCCACGTGCGAGCACAGCGCCCGCCGGTGCACGCTTCGTCCATCGGCCACGCGCCCGACGCCGTGGACCCAGTCGACGCTACAGTAAAAGCCAGAATTTCCCCCTTTCACCAAAAATACACAAAAATAGTGTATTTCGAACAGTTTTTCACGCTGGTTTCATTTTTCGCGTCCGTTTTGCGCGCCAACGACTCCAACACACCGAAAAGGTGCCGTCAAGTCACAAATCCACAAACAAAATGATCTACAATGATCCAGGTCGTCACACATGTAGAGTCAGGATTCCTACAAAAGTTAGAATCGCATGGGAGTAACCTAAACACCCAAAACAGAACATCAACGGATATCTCGAGAAAACCATCACAAACAAGCATACTAGTGAAACTAGACTTAAAAGGGAGCTCATCAATTTTGGTCAACATCAACCTACCTGAAAAAGCTTATCCAACCTCGGCTAAAAGTCGTGCAGGGCAGGTCTACCAGTTCAATCCTCGGTTCAGGCCCTCACTCGGCTTCCCAGCATTGGTTCTCGAAGCTTCCAAGGAAACGACTCCAAGCTCAATCGGCTCAACCGCCTCACAGTCCCAAAGCTCCAACAATAAGGTCTTCTAAGACCAAAAAATAGGAAGAACACCTAAAAGCCAAAACTCAGACCAACCACCGGAAGGAAGCTACACAAAATCTAAACCAAACTCCAAGGGGAAACTCAACCAACTTTGGATGGAAAGAAAAGGGACCCAAGTCCAACTCCCGGCTGAAGCTTCGTCTAATCGAAGTCCTCCTCTTCCTCTCGGCTGCTCCACCAGCACACACTCATCACATGGAATGAGAGGTGAAGGAAATGCGGAAGATCAAGGATCTCTCTTGGGTAGAAGCCAAAGCCAAACCCTCAAGCAAAAGGGTTGTCCAAAAAGGTGAGTATAAGGGAGCAAAAGTCAGAATTCGTCGCTTGCTCCACCTGCTCCTACTGCCACCATGACATCGGACGATCTCAGAACAGTTACCCAAAACCACTCATTCTCTGGCACTGGTGTGCCACGCGCACTATTCCCAACGACTCTCTGACCTCATCGGTTGCCACCGTAGTTGTCACGCCCCAGGGTCGAAACTGCGACCCGGGCTCGCTAACAGATCTGCCACCCATACGAAAACCCCGCATAGACAAAGCGTCTAACCTGCAAAAGATAGTATCTAGCAACTATATAGATATCAGAGCTGAAAATAAAAGCTGCTAAATAAAGCTAATCCACTATACAACTGAAACAAAAGTACAAGATCCATCTTCCAAATACGAATAATATAGATAAAAATCCTCCTATACAACATCTATAATCCAAAAAGGGAGGAAAACTAAAACAATACTAAAACACCAACGTACAGTGAGATCCCACAATCCGGGATGGTACATCTATCTCACCAAGTAAACGACACTGGTAGAAAACTATCTCGCGGCTTCCTGTCCTCGATCCGTCGTGCCAGCTAGAGCAGGAATGGAAGGAAAGCCTCTGCAAAACTGTCACCAACAGAGGGTGTGAGAACTACATCAATCAGTAGTTCTCAGTGGGTACCGTCTCCAAGCTCAACGGTCTGCCCACTAAGTCTACTAGAGGCGTAAGATAACAGAAATACTGTAATAATTAAATGATAAGCTGGAAAGAAATCTACAACTACCTTGCCTCTATCTACCATGCTCAAAGGAGAGAACAAATGATGAAATGGGACCACTCGAACACGAGGTGCTCAATCGACCCAATCATAATCACTGCCTAAAAGGGCCTATCAAACCTGTGCCCACCTACTACCACACATCTACAAGAGGACGGGATTTACGTAGGGCGTCCCATATGGACGGCATCGGCAAGTCGCGATAGTAACATAACAGGCCCAGCTCCGGAGCGGCACTCGAGGGGTGCGACCCTACCGAGGAAGTATCCGCGCATCTCTGTCGAGCTCAATATGGCTCATGCAGACTATAATCCAAATCCACGATCAATTAGATCGGAAATAATAACTCAACACTAACAACATTAGCCGGAAACACTCAACGGCTCGAGACCATCATCAACCCAAACGGCTCCCGAAATAGAACACCCAACTCACAGATGAAAAAGAGCCGATTGACACAGCAGGGGTTCGAGAATTTCGATAGGCCGGTGCCTAGAACCCCAATCAAATAAGAACAGACTCCAGGCTCAGCCTTTCGAAGTTTTCAACCCCTTACAGTTCGGGGAAATCAGCTCCCTCGGGTAAAACACCCGGAGGAAACCAATCAGGGTCCGAAAGTTCTGGGAGGCTAGCACCTAGAATCCAAATCAAACAAGAACAGGTTCCAGGTACAACTTCTCGTAGCTCTCGATCCAAATATGAAAACAACCTTAAGAACCCAGATCACTCGAACCCTCTCGAGCGAGAAAGTTTATAAGAAAAGATGATATTTATTACTGAAAGCCATTTTGATATGAGAAAACCCATTTTAATGATTTTTAGTTCTTAAGAAAATTAGTTAAAAACAAGTTTTATTTTTCAAACTCCGAAGGGCTAGTGCCTTCACCTTAATCAAACAAGAACAGATTCAGGTGACCCTTCAAAATTCGAAAGGAAAATATTAGTTTACTGAAATCATGAGTATTCAAAAATATCCTGTGTTCAAGGTTCTGCTATCACAAACTCAACGCTACCACGAATACAGTGACAACAACACTGGTTGGAGAATACTCGACGACCCGGAACCACCGTCTATCCCAACGACTCCTCCCAACACTAGCACCGAACTAGCCACGGCTACCAGACTCCACTCGGCCCCCAGGCACGAGCGCAAATGCGTCCTACACTATGCCGACCACTCAGCCAACTACCCGGGCGAGAAAAAACTCTAAGTCCAGGAAAACAATAAACTCATGTGTAGGAATGCTAGAAATGAGATAAACTAACCCAAGTGAGAGTTTTCTAATGGCTTGGTTAAAGATCATGCAATCACATGACAGGGTGCTAGTCAAGGTTCCACAACACACATTTATCATACTCAAGGTAAAGTCCTAACTCTATCATTTATGTCCACTACAAAGATAGAATTAATAGGCGGTCCGTTGATTTTGGAGGAAAATCCAACCTGTAGAGTACCGGGATTTTTGTATAGTGCACCGACCTCGGAAGATGGCGTGGTGCAGAGAAATCACCTCGGGCGTGTTCTTATCATGTTTACAGATGAGTTCGGGTTGATTCGGATCAACGCGGAAGCCCCAGCTTGATTCGGAGTTTTCCGGGCATTGTGATAGAGGACTGGTTTTGGGAAAGCCTCGACTCCACAGTGGTGTACAAAAAAATTGGGAAATACTTGGAACGGGTGTACTTTATGATTACAGCGGAGTTCGGGAGGTTCCGGACTGACGTGGAGAACCCGAAGGCAAAAAGTGAGTTGGAGTTGGCTAATAAGGAATTAATTAATTAATTAAATTAATTATTTGGAGTTTTTCCTGTGAAGGAATTAGAGAAAGAAAGGGGTTTTAGAAAGAGTTTGTATTTGGGATGAGATATTTTTGGATGGAAAGATTAAATGGACTTTTTAATTAATTGTTGCTTGTTTGCTGTCAAGCACCCATCCCCCCTTAATTAGCCTCACTTAATTAGCCTCCACGTCACTTGTCTTCTTCCCTGCAAGCAAACAGAGGAAAACGAAAGAAGCAGAGGAATGGAAGAAAGAAGAAGAAGGAGAGAAGAAGATGTTGAAAGAGAAGGTGAAATGGTGGAAAAGAGAGGATTTTGAATGGGAAGTGTGATGGTGGACCTCCTGCTAGAAGCCGAGCGGAGAGCGCGCGTCGAGCCTATTGCGAGGTTTGTAGCTGATTTTGAGAGCTCGGTTTTTATTTGGCTTTTTTTGCTGTTGGAGGACTATTTGTCCTTTGTAGAGTAGCTGCAGGAGGAGGAGGTGGCCGTGCGGGTGCGGATTGCTGCGCGGGCGCGCATGGGCGCCGCGCGCAGCAGGCGCTAGGCTGCTGCGCACGCGCAGCAAGGCGGGTGCGCAGCAGGGCGCTGCGCTGCGGGCGCACCAGGGCGCCGCGCAGCTGGCGGGCGCGCCTGGGCGTCGCGCAGCATGCGGGCGCACCAGGGCGCCGCGTAGCAGGCGGGCGCGCCTGGGCGCCGCACAGCATGCGGGCGCACCAGGGCGCCGCGCAGCAGGCGGGCGCGCCTGGGCGCCGCGCTGCAGGTGTGGGGTGCCGCGCGGCAGGCCAGGTGCCGCGCGGCTGGTGTGCTGGCGCCGCGCGGCAGGCACCTGGTGCCGCGCGGCAGGCACCTGGTGCCGCGCAGCATGCTCCAGGGCTGCGCGCAGCAGCGCGCGGGCGCCGCGCGGCAGGCGGCTAGCGCGAGCGCCATGCGGGCAGCGGCTGGGCGGCGCGCTGCGGCGTGTGCGCAGGAAATTTCTCGCGTGGGCGCGCGGCGTTGTCGGCGGCTGAGGGCTGGTTTGCCCAGTAAGCTTGGGGATCGTGGTTTGACCAATTTTAATGGATTCTTTCTATTTCTTTTCCTTGCGTTGGTGTGGGCAGATGCTGGATATGGGTGACTTGGGTTGGCTGTGACCTTGGTGCCGCTGGTTGGCTGTGTTGGAGCAGAGATAATGCTGAGATTTTTGTGAGTATATTAAGGATTGTGAAATTTTGGAATGTGCTCTGTGTGTGTGGAATTATGGGATTTTCTTTGTGTTAAAGAGAGCTTATTGTTGGTAGATTATGGTGTACTTGGGCCCTTGTTTGCACTGTGATTGGCCGTGGAGTGAGCCAAAGCACGCGCGGATTTTCTTCAGAGGTGAGTATTTGGAATTCCGAGTTTTAATGGATTTTAGATTTCTTTACATGGTTTTGACGAATTATTGAGCGTGGTTGGTTGGTTACCTGTGCATGTGCTGCGAGTTGGCCGTTGGTGAGCCGGATGATTGCATTTTGTTGTGAGGGCTCGGGTGGATTTAGTCGAGCTTCCGAGGATTTTTCCGTGGTTCGCGGCTGTGTGCGCGCGCGGCGTGATTTTCGGCGTTTCGTCAGATTGTGGATTCGGCGCTTCCCCGACTTCGGCTTTGCCTGCGGAAAGCATTTCAGGTGGGTGCTCTGTTCCCAGAACCGGTGGACGGTTCTCTAATATTAGAATGCATGCATGTTTAAGATACAATAATTGTATGTTATTGTGAGGTAAGCTAGGAAGGATGATTGTATAAAGGAAATTACAAGATTAATATTCATATTAAATATTATCGAGAACTTGCAGCATTCATATATTCATGATGATGAATTGTAAATGCTTACCTAAGGGGCTTACCCTCTGTGAAGGACTTTTGCATGCTTGAATGGTCACCTAGTTAGGCCACCTTTTTCTACTGCACTATCATACTGGAATTGACTTAGGAGAAACCATGATTTTATTTTCTCCGGTTACCTAGACATAGGGGATATCATGCTCAGGTTAGAGCAGGGGCTGGGATAGTGTAGTCAGATACTTGGGATTCGGGACGGGCAGGCTGTGATGGCAGGGTATTGCGGCAACCGCGGATTTTGGGCGGTTGACCGGACAGTTGTTATCGCATCAGATCGGGGAGAGAATTTGGGCTTCTTTTAGTGGATGGATCTTTTCCCACTTGATCAGAGTCGTGATCCAATCCTACTGACGTATACCACCAGAATACTTATTACTCAGGCACCTTTGAGTCCTTGAGACTCCTATCCCCTATCGGTGTTATGCATAGGCTGGCATACCCGATTGGGCAGGCACCTTTGAGTCCTTGAGACTCCTATCCCCTATCGGTGTTATGCGTAGGCTGGCATACCCGATTGGGCAGGCACCTTTGAGTCCTTGAGACTCCTATCCCCTATCGGTGTTATGCGTAGGCTGGCATACCCGATTGGGCAGGCACCTTTGAGTCCTTGAGACTCCTATCCCCTATCGGTGTTATGCGTAGGCTGGCATACCCGATTGGGCAGGCACCTTTGAGTCCTTGAGACTCCTATCCCCTATCGGTGTTATGCGTAGGCTGGCATACCCGATTGGGCAGGCACCTTTGAGTCCTTGAGACTCCTATCCCCCATCGGTGTTATGCGTAGGCTGGCATATCCGATTGGGCAGGCACCTTTGAGTCCTTGAGACTCCTATCCCCTATCGGTGTTATGCGTAGGCTGGCATACCCGATTGGGCAGGCACCTTTGAGTCCTTGAGACTCCTATCACCTATCGGTGTTATGCGTAGGCTGGCATACCCGATTTGACAGGCACAACAGGCAGTATCAGTTTTACTAGTGGCACTAGTTGAGGGCATAGTAGGCATAACAGGCAGGCGGGCATGGCAGGCATAGTAGGCATAGTAGGCAGGCAGGCATAGCGGGCAGGCAGGCATAGTGGGCATGGCAGGCATAGTAGGCATAGCAGTCAGGCAGGCATAACAAGCATGGCAGGCATAGTAGGCATAGCAGGCAAGCAGGCATAACAGGCATGGCAGGCAAGGCAGGCATAGCAGGCAGGCATAGCAGGCAGGCATAGCAGGCATGGCAGGTATAATAGGCATAGCAGGCAGGCGGCATGGCAGGCATAGCAGGCATAGCAGGTAGTGCCAGTGATTACTGGTCTATCGATTGGGTCGATTGTGCACTTCATGTGCTTGGGGTTGCATACCATTCTTTGGTTCTCCCCTTTTGGGATTTTTAAGTAGAGGCATGTTAACTGTTGAGAGTCTCCAACTTCCTTATTTCTGTCTTTACGGCTTTGGTTAGTTTTTACCTCTTGAGGACTTTGTGGGCAGACCGTCGGGTCTGGCGGTGGTGCCCACTGAGAACTCCCTTTTTGGTGTAGTTCTCACACCCTTTGGGGGGTTTTCCCCCTCCTTTTTCCTTTTTCTCCTTTGTTTTGCAGAGTCTTAGCGGGTGTGGCTGATTCTGCGGTTGTGGTTCGAGGCGAGGGAGTCGTGAGCTAGATCCCTACCCATCGTTGGAAAGCAGCGGTACCCATTCAGAGGAGATCTTCAGTAGATTAGTTGTTTTATTTTTCCTTTTTCGAGAGACTGATGTAGCGAGGACATATTATGTATTGAGAGACTGTACACTGATGTATTCATTGGAGATATCTCCCGGTTGGGTTCAGAGCTTGTATTTGAGGACATTGTATTATTATTATTATTTTTGGGAGACGGACAGTGTTGTATTATTTCCAGTTGTACAGTGGATGACTTTAGTTTTACAGCAGATTTTCATTTATAGCTCTGATATCTGTTAGTTATAGTACTTTTCTTGCAGGTAGGACGCTTCGCCTATGCGGAGTTTGGCATAGGTGGCGGATCTGTTGGCGAGCCCGGGTCGCAGTTTCGACCCGGGGCGTGACAGATTAGGTTGGTATCAGAGCCTAGGTTGTAGGTCATGGTGGACTTAGAAATCCTAGGCTTATGGTTTGACCCTTGGATGACTTCGTGAGAGTCGTGATTTATAGCGAGAGTCCTGATTGAGCTTTATACCTCTCCCAGGGGACGGGAGGAGTGATCGGCATGTTTATTCTCCTAAGTGATTATGTTGGCTGCAGACAACATAATGCTGTGGAATGGGTGACATGCTTTAGACTTTCGCTCGATTGGGTCGAGTGGCTTTTGTGTGCTGATTTGCAGTTTCGTCGTGGCGAGCGGTGTCTCCTCGACGCTGGGTTTTGACCCGTGTGCATCCTGTCATAGCAGTTGAGCTTGAGCGGTTGGTTTTGGGCCGGATACCCGGATTGAGGTCAAAGAGTTCCGGACCCGAATGACAGGATCGTCTGAGGCCTATCAACGGCAGAGCGAGCGAGCAGCTGGTTTTAGTGACACAGTTGTCGGAGCAGCGGGCAGCTCGACAGTGCTTCCTTCTGAGACCACCCGGTTGCAGTATCCTCATGGGCGGGGATTTCTGTGGCACCGATGGAGTGAGTAGCCCCCTCTGTGCCAATGTTTAGTGCCGAGGCACCGAGGCAGGGTGGATAGTTGACAGCTGGTGAGCTGAGGGGACACGATTGATCTATTGAGCCAGATTTGGCAGATGAACCACCCCGACTCGTAAGATTGAGTGGGAGCCTCTGGAGGCAGAGTCGTGGTTGGAGGTATTGGATAGACTATTTGAGAGCCTCGTTGCGTTGAGGGTTTACGCAGTTGCTTAACTGCGCGCTCCAGGTTCGAGGGACGAGGTGCATAGGATATGAGATTGGGAGTGGATTGCGCCAGGATACCTTTCAGTTTATTCAGTCCCTCCGTTACAGGTTTTGATGCCTCGTTGGAGTAGGCATTGTGTATGGAGCGGGGCGCTGCAGTTCATTTGGATAGGGATCTGCCGCCAAAGGCGAGTTTTGGATATTGGTGCTTGGCGCCGGGTGATGGAGGACAGATCGGCCGGCAGAGGCATTTCTGATTTCTTTTTCCAGGGTAGTGGATTTCTAAGACGCTAGAGATCGGGTGGACCCCGATGGCAGTATCAGCGTCTTGATCAGAGTGGCGCAGCGGTAGCGTGGATTTGTTATTTGCTGAGGACCCTATTCGTCGCTTCAATGTGAGCAGAGACAGAGGTCGTGCTCCCTTATGGATAATCCTGATTTCCAGGCAGATTGAGCGACGACCACTTGCATTGAGCGAATGAATCTGTGCCGCCCGGTTGGAGGGCGCCACGGCAGTGGATCGAGTTGCTGCAAGTGTGATTTCATTACATCCATCGGAGTTCGAGCATGTGGATGCCGACACCGCTTGTGCATGGTTCAATAGAGCAAGGATAGTTTCGCGTGGGCCAGAGATGGGACTGTTGGCTTGTGCACATGAGGATCAGGTTCCAGATCACGGATAGCACATGGATGAGTGTTGCTAGTCCTGCCCAGTGCAGATAGGATCTTGGATTTGATCCATTGAGTTGCTAGTCCTTCATCAGCTCCGGGATGCTGCTATGAAGTTGGTTAGGGATTGGGTATCCCAATGGCTTGCTATCATGGATTGTCGAGAGAGGACATAACCCTCCATGGACCTGGTCAGGAGGAGTATGTTTATAGAGGAAGCTAGAGCACGACAGGGGTTGAGTCGTGGTCGTATCGCTTGGCTAGCGACTGTAGAGGAGGTGCCTACGGCGGCACCGGGACTAAAGAATATCTTCATCGCCCGTGTGATCCCGGGTAAGAGTCTACCTGATCTGATATTGAAGCCACCGCTTAGTGAGATTGAGATCGAGATAGTGATTGACGTGGTTTTGGAAACTGCGCCGACTTCGGTAGCACCTCTTGGAGTATCACCTGTGAGACAGAGAGCTGTTAGCGCAGCTGCAGGATCCGATGGATTGAGAGGCCTGTGTGACCCAGTACCACGTCGTGGGAATACGGCAGTGGGGATCTGAGACATTGATACTTGAGTACGATGCCACGCCGTTGGTACACGGCAGTGATGCCACGTTGTGAGTACACAACGGTGAGGGTTCTATGATGGTTTGAGTACAGACAAAATTGGTTTGCATTGGGAATTGGCCGAGATCGACAATTATTGTCGGGGTGAGGAGCTTCTTGGAATGGGCAGTGCCAGGATAGCTTGGCAATCGGACGAAGAGACTGATATCAGCATCGGTTTGGATGATTGCTGGTGGACAGAGTTTTTAAAGATGTAAAGTTGATCGTATAGCATATCATTATCCCGCGATGACATTATGGTCAGTACGCCTTGGCTAGGCGAGCAGTGCAACCTTGGAATGAGGTGGTCGATCTGTGGGTGCCACTTTTGAAACTTGAAATTTGAGAGTTGGAATTTAGGGAATGTTCCCGAAGTTGAAATTCTTCCCCTTGTAAGGGAGGTGAGAGTGCATTTGTGGAATTTTGAGCGTTTTGGTTGCTAAGAACCAACGGAGGAGTTATGCCTATTGGAGGCTTGGAGTTTTGGATTTGTAGATCCTGACTTTTGGAAGCCACTAGCCGCAGGAATATTTATATAGATTTGAGTTTACGCGGGGAGTTTGGTCCGCGAGTAATTATCTGGTCAGAAGAAGTATATTTGATCCCTGGCATGTTTTGGATCTCACTTCCTTGGAATTGGACGAGGATTGAGTTATCAGGATCGACCGATGCAATCCTTGCTTCTGAGACAGTAGAATTGTGCAGTCGAGTTACGCCTTTGGGAAGGTTCAGTGGAGCCATCATGATGAGTGAGAATGACCACCTGAGAGCATGAGGATGAGTTGGGGATCTCCCCCCCCCCATTTGATTGAGTCACCCTCTTAAGTTTTGGATTGTTCTGGTTTCGAGGACGAAACCTTTTTAAGGAGGGGAGAGTGTAGAGTACCGGGATTTTTGTATAGTGCACCGACCTCGGAAGATGGCGTGGTGCAGAGAAATCACCTCGGGCGTGTTCTTATCATGTTTACAGATGAGTTCGGGTTGATTCGGATCAACGCGGAAGCCCCAGCTTGATTCGGAGTTTTCCGGGCATTGTGTGCCGATAGAGGACTGGTTTTGGGAAAGCCTCGACTCCACAGTGGTGTACAAAAAAATTGGGAAATACTTGGAACGGGTGTACTTTATGATTACAGCGGAGTTCGGGAGGTTCCGGACTGACGTGGAGAACCCGAAGGCAAAAAGTGAGTTGGAGTTGGCTAATAAGGAATTAATTAATTAATTAAATTAATTATTTGGAGTTTTTCCTGTGAAGGAATTAGAGAAAGAAAGGGGTTTTAGAAAGAGTTTGTATTTGGGATGAGATATTTTTGGATGGAAAGATTAAATGGACTTTTTAATTAATTGTTGCTTGTTTGCTGTCAAGCACCCATGCCCCCTTAATTAGCCTCACTTAATTAGCCTCCACGTCACTTGTCTTCTTCCCTGCAAGCAAACAGAGGAAAACGAAAGAAGCAGAGGAATGGAAGAAAGAAGAAGAAGGAGAGAAGAAGATGTTGAAAGAGAAGGTGAAATGGTGGAAAAGAGAGGATTTTGAATGGGAAGTGTGATGGTGGACCTCCTGCTAGAAGCCGAGCGGAGAGCGCGCGTCGAGCCTATTGCGAGGTTTGTAGCTGATTTTGAGAGCTCGGTTTTTATTTGGCTTTTTTTGCTGTTGGAGGACTATTTGTCCTTTGTAGAGTAGCTGCAGGAGGAGGAGGTGGCCGTGCGGGTGCGGATTGCTGCGCGGGCGCGCATGGGTGCCGCGCGCAGCAGGCGCTAGGCTGCTGCGCACGCGCAGCAAGAAGGGTGCGCAGCAGGACGCTGCGCTGCGGGCGCACCAGGGCGCCGCGCAGCTGGCGGGCGCGCCTGGGCGTCGCGCAGCATGCGGGCGCACCAGGGCGCCGCGTAGCAGGCGGGCGCGCCTGGGCGCCGCACAGCATGCGGGCGCACCAGGGCGCCGCGCAGCAGGCGGGCGCGCCTGGGCGCCGCGCTGCAGGTGTGGGGTGCCGCGCGGCAGGCTAGGTGCCGCGCGGCTGGTGTGCTGGCGCCGCGCGGCAGGCACCTGGTGCCGCGCGGCAGGCACCTGGTGCCGCGCAGCATGCTCCAGGGCTGCGCGCAGCAGCGCGCGGGCGCCGCGCGGCAGGCGGCTAGCGCGAGCGCCATGCGGGCAGCGGCTGGGCGGCGCGCTGCGGCGTGTGCGCAGGAAATTTCTCGCGTGGGCGCGCGGCGTTGTCGGCGGCTGAGGGCTGGTTTGCCCAGTAAGCTTGGGGATCGTGGTTTGACCAATTTTAATGGATTCTTTCTATTTCTTTTCCTTGCGTTGGTGTGGGCAGATGCTGGATATGGGTGACTTGGGTTGGCTGTGACCTTGGTGCCGCTGGTTGGCTGTGTTGGAGCAGAGATAATGCTGAGATTTTTGTGAGTATATTAAGGATTGTGAAATTTTGGAATGTGCTCTGTGTGTGTGGAATTATGGGATTTTCTTTGTGTTAAAGAGAGCTTATTGTTGGTAGATTATGGTGTACTTGGGCCCTTGTTTGCACTGTGATTGGCCGTGGAGTGAGCCAAAGCACGCGCGGATTTTCTTCAGAGGTGAGTATTTGGAATTCCGAGTTTTAATGGATTTTAGATTTCTTTACATGGTTTTGACGAATTATTGAGCGTGGTTGGTTGGTTACCTGTGCATGTGCTGCGAGTTGGCCGTTGGTGAGCCGGATGATTGCATTTTGTTGTGAGGGCTCGGGTGGATTTAGTCGAGCTTCCGAGGATTTTTCCGTGGTTCGCGGCTGTGTGCGCGCGCGGCGTGATTTTCGGCGTTTCGTCAGATTGTGGATTCGGCGCTTCCCCGACTTCGGCTTTGCCTGCGGAAAGCATTTCAGGTGGGTGCTCTGTTCCCAGAACCGGTGGACGGTTCTCTAATATTAGAATGCATGCATGTTTAAGATACAATAATTGTATGTTATTGTGAGGTAAGCTAGGAAGGATGATTGTATAAAGGAAATTACAAGATTAATATTCATATTAAATATTATCGAGAACTTGCAGCATTCATATATTCATGATGATGAATTGTAAATGCTTACCTAAGGGGCTTACCCTCTGTGAAGGACTTTTGCATGCTTGAATGGTCACCTAGTTAGGCCACCTTTTTCTACTGCACTATCATACTGGAATTGACTTAGGAGAAACCATGATTTTATTTTCTCCGGTTACCTAGACATAGGGGATATCATGCTCAGGTTAGAGCAGGGGCTGGGATAGTGTAGTCAGATACTTGGGATTCGGGACGGGCAGGCTGTGATGGCAGGGTATTGCGGCAACCGCGGATTTTGGGCGGTTGACCGGACAGTTGTTATCGCATCAGATCGGGGAGAGAATTTGGGCTTCTTTTAGTGGATGGATCTTTTCCCACTTGATCAGAGTCGTGATCCAATCCTACTGACGTATACCACCAGAATACTTATTACTCAGGCACCTTTGAGTCCTTGAGACTCCTATCCCCTATCGGTGTTATGCATAGGCTGGCATACCCGATTGGGCAGGCACCTTTGAGTCCTTGAGACTCCTATCCCCTATCGGTGTTATGCGTAGGCTGGCATACCCGATTGGGCAGGCACCTTTGAGTCCTTGAGACTCCTATCCCCTATCGGTGTTATGCGTAGGCTGGCATACCCGATTGGGCAGGCACCTTTGAGTCCTTGAGACTCCTATCCCCTATCGGTGTTATGCGTAGGCTGGCATACCCGATTGGGCAGGCACCTTTGAGTCCTTGAGACTCCTATCCCCTATCGGTGTTATGCGTAGGCTGGCATACCCGATTGGGCAGGCACCTTTGAGTCCTTGAGACTCCTATCCCCCATCGGTGTTATGCGTAGGCTGGCATATCCGATTGGGCAGGCACCTTTGAGTCCTTGAGACTCCTATCCCCTATCGGTGTTATGCGTAGGCTGGCATACCCGATTGGGCAGGCACCTTTGAGTCCTTGAGACTCCTATCACCTATCGGTGTTATGCGTAGGCTGGCATACCCGATTTGACAGGCACAACAGGCAGTATCAGTTTTACTAGTGGCACTAGGTTGAGGGCATAGTAGGCATAACAGGCAGGCGGGCATGGCAGGCATAGTAGGCATAGTAGGCAGGCAGGCATAGCGGGCAGGCAGGCATAGTAGGCATGGCAGGCATAGTAGGCATAGCAGGCAGGCAGGCATAACAAGCATGGCAGGCATAGTAGGCATAGCAGGCAAGCAGGCATAACAGGCATGGCAGGCAAGGCAGGCATAGCAGGCAGGCATAGCAGGCAGGCATAGCAGGCATGGCAGGTATAATAGGCATAGCAGGCAGGCGGGCATGGCAGGCATAGCAGGCATAGCAGGTAGTGCCAGTGATTACTGGTCTATCGATTGGGTCGATTGTGCACTTCATGTGCTTGGGGTTGCATACCATTCTTTGGTTCTCCCCTTTTGGGATTTTTAAGTAGAGGCATGTTAACTGTTGAGAGTCTCCAACTTCCTTATTTCTGTCTTTACGGCTTTGGTTAGTTTTTACCTCTTGAGGACTTTGTGGGCAGACCGTCGGGTCTGGCGGTGGTGCCCACTGAGAACTCCCTTTTTGGTGTAGTTCTCACACCCTTTGGGGGGTTTTCCCCCTCCTTTTTCCTTTTTCTCCTTTGTTTTGCAGAGTCTTAGCGTGTGTGGCTGATTCTGCGGTTGTGGTTCGAGGCGCAGTTTCGACCCCGGGGCGTGACATAGTCCCTCTGGCTGGGCCAGTTAGTGGCAGTCACAGACGCCCTACGTAAGTCCGGTCCCCCGGGACGTGACGGCAGTAGGTAGGCGCAGGTTTGACTGGACCCTATGCGGCAGTCAGTTGAGATTGGGTGATTTGAGTCGAAAGCTAGTTGTAGCATCATGTTCTTTCTGTTCCACTATTGAGCATCTAGATAGAGGCATAGTAGCTGTAGAGTTTACTTTACCAGTATTTCCCTTTCCGCACTGCATTGTTACTTTTTGCCTCTAGTAGACTTAGTGGGCAGACCGTCGGGCTTGTTGGCGGCACCCACTGAGAACTACTTGGGACGTAGTTCTCACACCCGTAGTGGTATCTTTTTCCCAGGGACTTCTTCTTCTGCTCCAGTTCCTGCCGCACCTGTTGCTGACCCGACTGATCGAGGTAAGGGAGTCGCGAGATAGATCCCTACCAGTGTCGCCTGAGAGTAGATGTACCTCCCTACTTTTGAGAGTTCATGTCGAGTGACCTTGTAGTGAGGATTGAGTTGTACTCTTCTTATTTTGAGAGATGTGTGTATTTTGGGTGAGGATTCTGGTTGTATTTTTGTTAGAGTTGTATTTATTTTATCCAGCTTTTACTCTTCTGCTCTGATATCTGTATAGTGTAGATCTCTTTTGCAGGTTAGTCGCTACGTCTATACGGAGCTTCCCGTATGGGCGGCGGATCTGTTGGCGAGCCCGGGTCGCAGTTTCGACCCGGGGCGTGACACGGCTGGTGACTCCTCAGTTTGCATTCGACTGAAAGTCTCGGCAAAACCTCTCGACCGAATCACTCGGCTCAATCATCCAGCCAGCTGAAACCAAGACTCGAACACCACCCGATAGTTGAAGCCGCGTCTCCAACTCAGTTGTCCTGCTCAACATCCAATCTCGGGGTTCTACCCCGAACCAGTCGGCTCTCGGCTGGTTTCTTCAGCACGCACTCGGCTGGTCACAGAGTTCCAGATCACTACATAGGCATTATCCCTTTGGCACCTTCGAAGTGAGGTCCAAGAATGATGAAGGGGTAGAATTACTGAATGAATACGAGCTGTGGCTAATACCCGAGGCATAAAAGACGCATTTTCTACGGGATCCCGAAACCACCAGCCACCCCGACCTAATTCATGATGAGCCCACCAACTTCCCGGCGAGATGCCTACGGTTAAAAACCTTCCATCACGTGTGGACCATGCCACACATAATCTTCTAGCCTCATTTCGAGATAGCCCACTTTGGCACGTTCCCGAGCAGTTTCTACTCACTTGGGACCATAGTCTCCCAATCGCAAGTGGCTTTTACTACCTCAACATCCTATGAAGAGCACGTTGCTTTGCTTCCACATGCTACGATGAAACATCACATCATTCTCACGACGGGCCTATACGAATGCTTCGTTCGTGAATTCGATTCGCCCTCGCGACAACTCTAGCTCTTGCGGTTTGTCAACATTGCCAATTTAGGAGAGTGGCGTGGCTGAGCCTTCGCTCCTTTGGTCTCACCACCCTCAATATCCTCGCACACTACTAACGCTCTCACTATAAGAGCTCTTGGCTAACCTGCTTATCTGGATTACCTCAGAAGGTCCACAGACCACGATCCGACGTAGGTCTATCGCTTACAATCGGACTTGACATCGTGCAATATCTCTCGTTAGCACGAGCAGACCCCATCATCATACGGTGAAATGCTCATTTGGGACCATTGCACAACCACCCTAACCGTAACAAATAGGTCCTAAGTCTTCGGAAAGTAAACTTACCATCTTTGGGCATGAAGGCGGGCGCCACATAGGCTTTTGCACCGGGAAACCCTAAGTGTGTGACAAGTTGACCATACTCAGACCCGAGTGCTTCGATATGATTTTAAGGTGCAATAATTTTGCTCAGTTTGAGCGGGGCTTGGAAATTCCGTTCCAACTTCAAGCCCAAACTTTGTCCAAAATGATCTGGTCGGATTGGAACAAATAGAAAAATCCCAAGCCAGGACAAATCAACCAAAGTCTAGGCCTAGCCCATTTTTTTGTCCTTTACTTTGGAGGCCCAACCCAGCTCGGTGAATTGAACCGATTACAACCAGACCTGAAAAAATAATTAAGCAGCTCAGGCTATGTTTGGGTTGGATTTGTTCAAGCCTCATAATGATAAGCAGCAGGCTCAAATACGAGAGACACTACTATTGCCGGAGAAAGCTGATGAAAAACATCTCAACTATTGTTAATGTTTTTTCAAATGGCTCAGCTCAACAATACTTTTGTAGAAGCTCCACCTGAGCCGGATAAGCTTCTACCTGACCCAAATAAGCCTTTAACGTAAAAATACACAGCACTTCTAAAGTGCCTAGCACGGCTATTTCTTTGTAGCAAATTCCATAAAGATCAATTAAACAAATTGAAAAATTAATATGGCTCAACTGTCATAACTGCAACAGAAACAAACAGAACGCATGGCTGTATATCATCCAACTATACAAAAGTACATATATTCAACACTGAGATTCAAAAAATAAATATACAAGGGTAAAAAGAATAACACTCATTTTCTATGTATCCCTATATGGATACATTAAAATTTGTTAATAATTAGAGAAGAACAGCTGATGCAAAGATAATACCATCACATAGTAATTCTATCTGTTTCACAGCTTCGGATACAGTTCTGATGCCTGAGAATGGATTATTGCTACTCCAATGGCAAAGCATTGCAAAGCCGAAAGAGTTGGCGGCATGTAGATAATGCAAATGCCTTCACTCTCATGGACAAGTCTGAGTATAGGATCACCATAGTTTGAACCCTGTGAAATTCAAATAGAAAATCATATTAATGCTTTGTACACAATCATGCAGGAAAACAAGTAGCCAAAAGATCATTATACTTTTATGTGTATTGGTGCTACGACATAATTTAGTAGGGTATACATGCAAATATTTCTATTTTCAAGTATATATGCAAAACTCCCTTCTATTTATTCTTCGAAAAGGAGCATTTGGATGGAGATTTAAGGATTTTAATTCCATATTTTCAAGTATGACATAAGAGTTCTCAAAAGCAGTGGCGTACGCTAGAAAAAATCCTCCAGATTAGTCGGTTGATCCGAAGGGAGATAATGCACACTCTAGTTTCGATATTTTGAACATCATCAAATCATTGACTAAGTTTATTAAACATAAAAAGCAAGATTGATTATGAATTACAAATCAAGGTTCTCTTGAATGTTGAGAATCTAGAAAACAAGATAATTTCACATGGTATCAGGCGAACCTACTGCTTGATTCACAAGAAGAAAAAGGGAAAATCAAAGGAAACACCCAATTACTAGCTCATAGTCCATGTATTTTTGGAGCCTATTAGATATCATATCTTAAGTCCTGATATAGAGGGTATATCGTCTACGAAAGCATATAAAAAACCATTCTCTAACACCTCAAATTTTTACAAAAATCCCATACTCTAAATACATATGCTACACAATGATTAAAGTGCCGTGGCACGAAGACGTGCCGATGAATGCCTGGCACGGTACGGTACGTCACAGGCACGCCTCCGTGCCGACACGTGGCACGTTTACGGTGCCGATTGATACGCATGACCTCCTAATGGCACGCTCTGACACATTTTTTTTTTAAGTTTTTTTGTTCCCAATAAGCTTTTAGAATGTTATTTTGAAAGGTTTAGTCAGATAATTATAAATATTGACTATATATAGTTTGCTATACTAATCAATTAATATAGCGGTAAGCTTTTTTAAATATAAAAAAAATTATATCTCATAAAGAATAAAAATTAAAATATAATAATAAAATTCACTAGTAAAATTTATTCAAGAAAGTTAGAAAAAGAACAACATCATGAGAAAATCATATCTATCAACTTTGAAAATTCTTTTGATTTTATTATTTTTTTCAGAAGTTAAAAAATTATAAAATATAAAATCATAAAAAGTTATATTTTTTTCTCAAAAATTTTCAAGATCCATACATGGATTCGACGAGTGATCATATGATGACTAGAACAACCTGAATAGAATCGCAATTATACCGATAATTTTTTTTTATTTTTATATTTTTAAATTGAAGAAAATAATTTATTTCAAAACTTTTAGAAAAATTGTGAGGATTGATTAACTTTTAAAATTAGTTTGATTTTATTTTTTTTTTCTCAAAATTTTTAAAAAATATAAAATACAAACTTAGAGAAATATTTTTTCTCAAAATTTTAATGTATATTTGCAAGATTGATCCATGTTGATTCGACGATGGACCGCTTAATATTTAGATTAACCATAATAGGAACGCAATTGCTTTGGTAATTCTTTTCCATTTGAATCTTTTAAAAACATTTATTAAACATTTGAAAAAAAAAAATATTTATTAAAATTTTTTTAAAAAATTATTAAATCTATCCATAAAAATTTGACAATAAATTATATGACAAATAAATTAAACAAATTTAAGAATCAATTGATTTAATTTAGCTTTTAATTTTATTAGTATTTTCAAATTTTTAAATTCAAAAATAGAATTTTCAAAGTTAAAATTATTTTTTTTGCAAATCTCATATAAAATACTAGATTCATCCAAAATAATTAAAAATTCAACTATATAATAATTAAATCAAATAGATCTATTTTCTTTTTTTATAAACTACAGATAAAAAATTACCTAATTATATATTTTTTTAAAAAAACTTTACAAATTAGAAATATTGAAAAGAAAAAAAAAAACACGTGGGGGATATAAAGGCCAACCCCCAAAAAAAAAAAATTTGATGGGAGACAAAGGACTTACCAAAAAAAAAAAATCCACCAAAAAAAAAAACCGAATAAAAGGCACAAAAGCCCACCAAAAAAAGAATATAAATAAATAAATCTTCAAAAGAAAAAAAACCCACCGAAAAAAAAAAAAAAAATCAAAAAACTACCTGCTGAGAGAGAGATTGAGAGAGAGAGAGAGAGGGCAGCAGGGGGTTGGGGAGCGAAGGGGTTTGCACCAAAAAAGAAGTTAAAAAAAAAAAAAAAAAAAGGGCATGAGTGGCACGGAGTTGCGATACCCATGCGGTTATCGCACTGCCTCGCGTGATACCCACGAGGGTATCGCGGCACGGGGGGTGCCCCGTGCTGTGGCACCCCATCTGTACCGTGCCTCCATATACGTGCCGCCCCGTGCCGTACGGCACAGGACAATACTTGATACCTTGATGCTACATGACAAGCGATCTCCATAGTCCCTATACTTGTGATTCTCAAGAAAGAAGAATTCTAATATTGGTCGAAACAAACATCTAATTAATCGAACCAACCAAATCTTGAGCTAATTTTCTTATCAGAGTAATGCTAATAGGCTTTGGATTCCAGCTCAGCTTATAAATCCTCAATTAAGTGAGGAAATATAACCAAATAGATTGAAAACGTGCAAAATCAGCTTCTGATTCATTTACGTTCTATAACATATAAGCAGACATGAAATTTTTATTTGCTCAACCCTCCAACTTATCTGAGTTGAGAAATACCATCTTAATAAGAAATGAGAAGAAAACAAACCGAGATAGCCTAGTAGGGAAAGTCTTAGTTTGGATGGACCTTTAGACCTTAATCAAACTTTTAGCCTGGGCTTTATGGATATTGCACCCAATACGTAATTGCAATTGCAATATCACAAATTTATTCAGTAACTAAGAATATGCCTAAAGAAATTCAGTTTCAAAGAATAAATTTGCAGAGTTAAAGGTCATCTAAAAGAGGAGCCCTTACACAATATACCACATCCACAACCATGCATATAAAGGATCTAGACAAAGAATTCAACCCTATATACCAGTATAGGAATTTGAAATCAGTTCATAGTACATACTGAAATTATTGGAAAATTCATAAAAATGTTCTTTTGGTGCAAAGCGTCAATATGCATGGACAAAAATGTATATAGAATGAAAAGAAGAAAGAAAGATAAGACTCTAAGGGCCCATTTGGTATTGAGGCCCACCTAACGCTAGTAGGCAAAACATAGTTGGGAATATATTTCTCTGTTTTCTAATGGGACTGCAGAATATATATATATATATATATATATATATATATATATATATATATGTTTTAGAATAAGGTAGTTTACTACCGCTTCATTCATTTAAGGTATTAACTAAGTTACAGGATGAGGCAACCAGACTTTGAAAAAAAAAAACACTTCTATAGGTTACAACTTAAGGACTAAACTTAGGTCTCACAAGGAATGACTAAATGCAGAAAGAATCCCAAAGATTATGAAGCTAATGAATGCCTGCAATCAATTGTCTCGTGGTGGACTTCTTCTGCGATTCATTTGTGATATGCTGATCGTGATATTACGTATAGAAATAAACAAGATATTTTTCCACCGTACTGTCTCTCTTCACATAATACAATCTTCCCACAATCCCAAACGGAGTCTAAATCATAATTAAATAAGACAAACAAATGGTGAAACAACTTTTAGGGCCCGTTTGGTTTACGGTTTATAATATAGTAATCCTCCAAATTTTTTATTGAAAATATTTAAATCATTACCATGCAACTCAAGTTGCGTAGTTGTAAAAGATGTTAGTGAAGTAGTGAAATCATTGCAGATTATTAGGAGGTAGAAATACTAGATTATCATGGGTTAGAAGGTATTTTCATTACGGGAATCATTAGTAGTCCATTAATAAGAATATACTATTTCTTAACAATCTCTCACCCAAGTGGATTGACGAGTTAGCAACATACTTGCCATTTCTAATATAAAATGTGCAATATTTTTGGAATATTGCAAACCTTTAACCAAACGGCCCCAAGTCTGAAATCAAGATTACTATAACGTGGCTTGTTATGAATATAGATGTCAGATTTCATTATCCACATTTCAAAGCAACAGCAATTAAACTTCGTTATGTAATTAACAATTTATCTTCAACATTTATTAACCTACGGAACCCTCTCCTAAATGTTACCAGAATCATGATTATTAGTAAAGTCTAAAATTCAAAGAGGCCCACCAAGCCATCTGCTTCCAAGAGCATACGTACAAATGATTCCAGACTTAATACAACTCCCAGGCATTTTATTCTTTTATGCAGATTTATTTGCATTTTGAGATACCATGAATGATAAAAAAAACCAAGGGCAAGGTAATTACAAAAATGAATAGCATCTTAAAAGATATGAAACGTACCTCCAAGAATAGATCGACAGAATTCAACTCCTTGGGCTCCATTTTTGCTGTAGCCTCATACGAAATAGAATTGTTGTTAAATACTATAATAGGACATCCAACATCCCACCCACAACAGTCACATGACCCACCGGAACGCCATCTTTCGGTAAGACTTGATGGGCCCCCATTGTTGGTAATTGGACCGCCATGAAAACCTGCTGGTACTACGACATTTATACTGCTACTGGATTTCCTTCTATTCTGCAAACAACTTTGTTCACAATCCTTGGTAAAAAACAGGGGCTCTATAGGAAAATCAACATCAGTTGACTTAGCTTTCCCAAGAAACTTTAGGCCCCAGCCACCAGAAACGGACTCTTTTTCATGTCTATGTTGATAGTTTCTTACAATGATTGCAGCTAACTCAAAATTGGGTACAAAATCATCAACTAAATTGGACAGCAAATTATCATCATCATTCAATTCACCAATGATCATTTCATCAGGAGTTTCAACATAAGAACTTGATTGTTCCGATTTGTGGCTATATTTAGTCTTCAATGAATTATTCAGCTTCAGAATTTCTGCAACTTTCTTGGCTAATCCTTTAACTGTTACAACTGAGGAGGAAGCTTTCGTGTCTCTCGATTTGTCCTCATTTAGCCCAAACAAAATGAACTCAGTTTCAATAAAATTAGAAGAGTCGGGGTCTAAAATGAAAGAACTCAATACTTTCATCCTACCAACAAGTTTCAATGCGCCACTAGGATGGTTACTTATATCCTTTCTTGTCTTGGTGTAAAACATATATAGGTAATCCAAGGCCTTATCACTAGAAGGTTTCACCTTGATAGGATTTGCAATATAAAACTCACCTTCATTATCGCCTAGACAAAACTCGAAGTAAGGAAGCCCACTTCTCCAAATACAGCGAAGAAAGCCGGTTGAAACAAAGTTATGAGCAGATGTTGCTGAGTTGTGTGAGCTTTTTGAAGTTATACTTGAGCAAGACAAGAACGACTTCTCAGAAAAACTGAACTCCGGAGTCTGCTTCCTGAAAGGTATTATTACTCCACCATCCTTTATGGGCATGTCACAATTTCCATTTCCTGGTTGAGAAACCAATGAATTTGTTGACACTGTCCTCATATTGACCATCGCGTGAGTAGAATCAACCGCCCATCTCCGGAAAGGACTGTTCACTATATCCCATTTACTAGAATTCCACGAATACCCCACGAGGAAGTCAGTAAGAGCATTTATACTATGTGTTCTACGATTTCTCAAGCTTTCGATGATAAAATCTAAGGATATAACACTTGTAGGAAATCTTAAGAAGGATGGACTTCTTGAAAATACATCAAGAGGGTCATAGTTAACTCCACCTGACTCAACGATACAAATTGCTGAAATTTTATTCGATCTAGCGACACTCGTGTAATTTGGACAGGCGAGTTGGTTACCACAAGGGCACAAATTTTGCCAGTACTTTTTACTATTTTTGGTTGGTTCAAGCTCTGATATGGTACAACTTCCATCCTTGTCCTCTCCTAACCTTGCACCATCCTTCATACTTTCATTTCCATATTGGCATAATCCATATACATTGGAGTATATTTGTTCCATTGCTAGATTATATCTAGCCATAAATGAGATATGGTGACTGTCGGCTCATCTGCATGAGAACATGAAAGGTAATTACCAATTAACAGTTTAGTAAAATATCAGTCGGAAGCATCAATGAATATTTTAGTTTTTCCTAGTTCCAAGTTGATTAGAATGTGTCACTGAACAAAAAACAAAGAAAACAAGATTTTTCTTTTTTTGATTAAATAGGGGTATACCCTATTGAGAAAGTACAAATGCATGTCACAAGGGCTGGCAGAAAAGTCGCCCAAAATATAATTAACTCGACCACAAACTCACTATCCCTCCAAAATCGAGACTCATAACTTACCGGATGAAAAAATCTTGTGACCCACATCCTCGCTTTGAGTTTGGAGATTATTGAATATTCTTGAGTTTCTTTTCTTTCAAAGTTCTCAGCATATCGCCGCAAAACAAAGATTGAGAATCGTTTTAGAAAGCCACGATAGCAAGTTCTTGGCCCGACACCATCTAGTCACTAAATCTCCATTTTGATCTAACAACAACTGTCTAGTAGTCGGTATGTTTTGCAATAGAATGACCCACGGGGACCAGGCAAGCCTACAGCCAAAAAGAATATAGTCTAGATTTCATCATTCATAGAACATAATACATATATAGATGGTCCATGCCATCTTCGCTTTGTTAGGATTTGGTTAGATTTGTAATTGAATCCTAATTGGATTAGCATTAATATTTAAATTTGTTGAAGATAAATTTATTGGGATTTAGATATTAATTAGAGTAGGATTTCTAAATATACTAAGATTTGGGTACGTCTTGGGTAGAAAGCTTTTCTCTTGAGAAGTACGGCTTCTTTGGTGAGGTGTACCGGTGCTCTTAGATGGTTCGTACCAAAAGAGAAAGTTAGCCGGGTTGCATGCACATTGTGCACGGGTGCTTGTGAGAGAGAAAAGAGAGAAGTTTTTTTTATGTTATAGAAGACGAAAAAAGGATGAGAGAGATTCAGAAAGAGGGCTCTGATTGAAGCTACTCTATTGAAAAAGATGAGTCAAGTGTAATTCTTTTCTTGGTTAATGAATCTTATTTTACTTGCATTTTTTTATTTGGTTTTTCTCTTTTTTGTGGTTGTGTTAGTTCTAGTTCTTATTGAGGAGATGGGTTTATGGTAAAAATTTGATTTGATGCTTTTATTGCGGAATCCCAACAACCGGTACCGAAGCAAGTATCAGATCAACAACAGTCGGTATTAAAGCGGGTTGCGGATTCACAAAATCTGGTACCGGGGCGAGTATCAAATTTCCAACAATTCGTATAAGAGCTAAAGGTTACTGATCTTTGGGAGAGATCGACAAAGATGGCCACGAAGTTCGAAATTGAGAAGTTCGACGTTAAGAACAATTCTGGCTTGTGGCTGATTAAAGTTCGAGCTGTTTTGGTACAATAGGATATGGACCAGATGTTGAATGGGAAAGAGGCAAAGCTGGCAAAGATCACAAATGCGGCATGGGAGAAGATGGAGCAGAAGTCATTGAGTACGCTTCATCTATTGTTAGCAGATGATATTCTTTACAACATAGCCAGCGAGTCGACATCGGCAAAGTTGTGGAAGAAATTAGAAGATCTATACATGACAAAATCCCTAACGAACAAGTTGTATCTGAAGCAATAACTGTTAACGCTGCGAATGCAAGCAGCGACTAGCCTACATGAACATCTGAACGAGTTCAACAAAGTGGTGGCCCAGTTGACCAATATCGAAGTCAATCTAGATGATGAGGACAAGGCGGTAATTTTATTTTCTTCGTTACCAGCGACATATGAGCATCTGGTGACTACGTTGTTTTATGGTAAGAAAACCATAAGCGTGGAGGCGGTCATAGCGGCGCTTCTCTAGAATGAGATGCGGAAGATAACTCAAGAGTCCGGTATGCACAGTCGTGATACAACTCTGGTGGTAAGAGCTAAGAAGGATGTGAAAAACATCGGTGACCGCAAATAGACAGAAGAAGTCGCTATCCGAGGTGGAGTGCTTCTATTATCACAGGAAAGATCACATTAAGCGCAACTGTCATAAGCTTAAAGGTGATCTGAAGGAGCTAAAGCGGCATAAAGGAAAAATTGTCGCAGATCAAGACGAGAAAACGCTAGCGATGGCGCAGGCGGCAGAATTAGAGATAATCAATTCTGATGTGCTATATGCTACGACCGGTGGTGCTAAAATTTCGGATAATGTGCGGGTGCTTGATTCGGCGTGTTCCTTTCACGTCTGCCCAAAGAAAGTGTCTTTTGCGACCAATAAGGCGATCAGAGGTGGAAACGTGCTTATGGGAATAGGACGTCATGCAAAGTTTTAGGAGTCGGCACGGCAAAAATCTGGAAGCACAATGGGGTCGTGAGGACGCTGATAGGTGTGCGACATGTTCTTGGTTTAAAGTGGAATTTGATCTTGCTAGGCATGTTAGACTCGAAGGGTTGCAAATTTTAGCTTCAAGTGGAGATATGAGGGTCTGAAAATGAGATCGGTCGTGTGCGAGGCGAACAAGCGCGGAAACTTGTACGTTCTGAACGGGAGTACAGTCAGAACGGAAGCAAAAACAATTTGGGTTTCAGAAGTTCACAGAGGTGCAGTCGCTCGAGGTGGAGCGGTGGATGCGGCGACATTGAGCGGAGGAGACAAGCTCAAGGTGGAGCTTGCGTGGTGAGTTCGACGCAGTAGTTGAAGATTACAAATCAAACCAAGGTGGATATTGTTAGGATTTGGTTAGATTTTTATTGAATCCTAATTAGATTAGCATTAATATTTAAATTTGTTGAAGATAAATTAATTTGGATTTAGATATTAATTAGAGTAGGATTCCTAAATATACTAAGATTTGGGTATATCTTGGGTGGAGCTTTATATATAGCTCTAATGTAGAAAGCTTTTCTGTTGAGAAGTATGGCTTCTTTGGTGAGGTGTATGGGTACACTTAGGTGGTCTGTACCAAAAGAGAAAGTTAGCCAGGTTGCATGCACCTTGTGCATGGGTGCATGTAAGAGAGATAAGAGAGGTATTTTTATGTTATAGAAGACGAGAAAAAGATGAGAGAGATTCAGAAAGAGGGCTCGGATTGAAGCTACGTATTGAAGAAGAGGAGTCATGTGTAATTCTTTTCTTGGTTAATGAATCTTACTTCACCTACATTTTCTGTTTGATTTTTTCTCTCTTTTGTGGTTGTGTCGGTTCCAATTCTTGTTGAGGAGACGAGTTTATGGTAAAACTCGATTTGACGCTTCTGTTGCAAAATTCCAACAACCGGTACCGGAGCAAATACCGGATCAACAACAGTCGGTATCATAGCGGGTTGCGGATTCACAAAATGTAGTGCTCCGACTTTCGTTAAAGTGGTCAAGTGCAGATAAGAGACCCTCAACGTGCCTAAAATGATGAGTTTAAGCAAGTTTGGTTCGAAGCAAAGAGCATTCGGATCAAAATTGAGTTGGAAAACAAGCTTGGGAAGATCAAAATCTGCAAGTTTCAGATTTTTGAATGGAGTACCGAAACCCCAAGCTGGTACCGGAACTCCATGAAAAGCTGAGAAATCCAACTCTCGAGTTGGAAGAAATCTGGAAAAGAAATTCTAGGTGTTGGCGTACTGGAACTGGCCCTCGAGTACCGATACCCTATACAAAACAGAAAAGTTGAGCTCTCGGGTTGGTGACTCCAATCGTTGGAGTACCGGAACCTGAACCAGGGTACCGGTACCCCAACCCGCATACCGGTACTCCAGCCCGTGTACCCGTATTCCAAGCCCCTGACAGCAAGTGCAGAGTTGTTGGGACCATGGTTAAGGGAGGGTTTAACTCGGGTTAAGGGGACTTAAACCCCCTTCTCCACTACAGAAAACACACACCCTCTCCTTATTTCTCTTCTCTTTCTCTCTATAGAAGGTGGGAAAAGAGAAACCCTAGCTTTGGGTTTTGGAGAGATTGATCTCTTGGAGGGCTAAGGACTTGAAGGAGGCTTCTAAGGGAGGGTTGGGAAGGAAGAAGGATCTTTTTCTACACGTTTTGGAGCAAGAACAAGAGGTAAGTCTCTCAGGGTTTAATGAGTTTTAAGTTTTTATGGGCTTAAAAGAGATAGAATGATCTCTTATGCATTCTAATCCGATTTTTAGGGATTTTCTTAGAGTTTTGAGAGATCAAGCCCCTTCTCTTTCAAAGAGAACAATATGTGGGGGATTCTTCCAAAAAAGGGTGATTCCTCCCCTTTTCCTTTGATTTTTAACTAAGAAGCATGTAGTAAGAGTAATTGTAAAGATCACGTGTGATTATAAATATGTTAGGGTTTAACCCTAGAGATTAAAGTATAGAAAACCTAATATAGGTTACTCTTCCATGTGAATAAATAATATTTGACTTACGAGAAAACCTAGGTTAAAAGGTCAAGATGTGTGGCATAAAACCTAGGATATAACTCTATATAAAATGAGTGGCATTGTCTTAGAGTTAAACCTAAGGATGTATGATAGTGTTATCAACATAGAGTTCATAAACTCTAAGGTTAGAGTGGTTCGGTCGAGGTTGGCGTGTGATGGACAAGTAGCGACCCTAGAGTCATGGACTTAGGGCGAATGTGCAAACTTGAGCAATTTAAATAACTCCAATCTAAATGATAGTCCAAGAGACATCATGGCTATCCTAGAGTTAATAACCTAGGGTAAAAGGTGAAAGAAAAAGAGTGACGGCTAAAAGCAAAAAGAAAATGATTATAGCACCTTCGGATGTTGAGACTCGTATTTGGGAGTGTGAGAGCGGTATGCCTTCTCCCTAGGCATGTGCCCGTTGTCGCGCGAGGTGCTTCCGAATGGTATGACAAGAGGCTCCTTTGGGTTAAAGACTCGTCCACGGTAGCATGACTACGATGGATAGTTTCCATCAGGCAAGATACTTTTAAAGGGCCGAGCAACTAAAAGTGAGTGTAAAGTGAACAAGAACAACTAAAGTGCAAATGACACCTTTGGCTTGGAGACCCGTCAAATGGTAGCATGACTACTAGGGTTGGGACCCATCGGACGAGGTACTCCTTCAAACGGCTAAATGAAAGTGAAAGTGGCAAACGAGCAAAATGAAAGTGAAAGTGGCTAAAGAGCTAAAAGAAAGTGTAAAGTGGCCAAGTGGCCGGGTTAGATGTGACCCTTTTTATAGCGGCATAGTGGCCGAGTCATGACATAGTAGTATACTATTTGAGCATGATTAGTAGAGTAACCATTTTATATCAGCATGCTAGTTTAGCATTTACAGTTTTCCCATATTTTATATCATCTTGCTACTATTGCTTTCATTGGACCAAGCGGTGTAGAACATGTTTTCTCGGTGGTTGAACCCACTGGGAACTATTCGTAGTTCTCACAGCATTCGGTGATCACTTTTACAGATCCAGGTATCTCCGACGAGGCACGCGACAGGGGCAAAAGCTCGGCAGTTTAGAGACCTAGAAGGTCTAGCAGTTTATACCTTTTTGGATTTTTTGAGTGAACTATGTATTGTGAGGAAAAAGATAAAAATTGTAATAGTTGTTTAAATACTTGTTGAGAGAAAGATGTAAAGAAATACTATATCATTTGGATCACTCATGTATTTTACTTTCCGCTTTTCATACTAAACTTGTCATTTATATAAATAAAAGTTTTTAGTTTAGTAGTTTTATACTCTGATATTATATCTCATTGATCGCTTATATTATATTGAGATGGATGTTTCTATTCCTTTCAGGTATAGAGAGGTCATGCCCGATTGACGGGTCTGTTGGCGTGCCCGAACTGTCCAAATTGACGGTCTCGGAACATGACACAAAATCTGGTACCGAGGCGAGTACCCTATTCCCAACACGCTTAACTAGTATATCTGCGTGAGGACCCTTGCAGCTATCCACAAGAAAATCTTAATCCTGAGAGGTGTCTTAAGCTTTCAAAGATAAGGAATGCAATCTTTGACCCTACCAAAGACAAGAAAATTATAAGCACTCCGGACTGAGAACTTACCACCTCTGCTATACCTCGCATTTGCTTTTAAATTCAAACTATGTGTAACTGTCAAATGGAATGTGAGATAATTCAAAACTCGTAAGTTTTCACTTTGCAGTAAAACTGTGATTTTTATGGGGATGAAGGACGCCAGAGTTCGAGGGTCAACAGCCTTAATTAACCACTACAGCCACTTTAAATTTTTAAAAACTAAAAGGCAAATTCACTGTACAAGACCAGCCATATTGCCAGGAAAAGTACTAAAAAACAAAATAAATTCCCAAATTTCTTTTCCCTTGTGAACCATGTGTTACCGTAAGAACCAAAACGGACAGTTTCCTTTCACACTCAACTACTAGTCAGTACTACAAGCCGAATTCAGTGAAATCCATGTTCAATGGCTCCTCAGGAAGTTATCAAGTAATTAAAAAACAACAGGAAGGTAAAAAAAAAAGAAGAAGAAAAGTGTATGGAATTCGTGGTATTTCTTATGTTCATACTGTGTAGATCAAAAGATGGAGAGAGAAAGTTAAAAAAGCACAATACATGTTATATAGATTGACTAACAACCAGTTAAATTTGTAATTCACCTCCGTACGAATAACCCATAAATTGATAAAGCAGACTGAAGGATTTGTTTACCATGTTCTCTAACTTATGTTGGTCTAACAAGCTCTAAAAACACAAGGAATATGATGGACTATTCTAATTGGTCTTATTTAGTAGCATAGATTTCAGCCACAAGAAGAACGGCAATCATAATTTAGAAAAAAGGGAATCCTTGAACAAATCATGAAAATAAGAATTGTTATAATTTACTTTTGATTGATAAAAGAAGATAATAGGAACCTTCCACCAACTACAATTTCAAGCAACTGATTTAAAAAAATGAATCTAAATAGAGAAGTGCATGATCATGCATTAATATTCCTCACCTTGGTGCTAAACGGATCCAATTAAATCTCTCTATCTCACAGGGAATGGTGAAATTGATTATAAGTTTCTCAAACAGTGATCTTCTATTCTCCTCTCTAACAATAAAAAAAAACCATTATGTATATCCAAGAGAAAGAGAATTGGAAGTGGGTATTGGATTTTAGACAGAGAACCGAGCTGCAGTGGGATTGCTTCTTTAAAAAGTTGAGAGAAAAACAGCAAGGGCTACACAAGGAGGAGAAGAAAAAGAAGGAACAAAATAAGCACCTTTAAAAAAGCCCACATGGGTGGGTTCTCTTATAAAAATGAATAGGAGAGTTAAGAAGAGAACAAAGTGGAGGCGGGGATATGAGAATATAATATTAAGGAAATAGGAACAAAGACAAGAAGAGAAGAGTAGGAAAAAGCAACCGGGGACCTCTTTTCCTCTTTTGTACATATATATATATATATCCCACTTTCTTTCTCTATGGAGTGAGTTTTCCTCAATTTCCCTGCATAATAGGTAACGCGTGCAGCTATTATGGCTGCTGCGCCTATTAAAGAACCCACCCAAAATACGAATTAAACCATCAATTCAATTGCTATAAAAATAATAGAAATAAACAAGTGTAACCCCCACCATTTACTTCGACCATTATTAACAACAGTAGAAAAAGAGAGCCGAAATAAATAAAGAAAAACCCACTCCCTAACTACCACTTCTGAATCATGCAACTAAAATAATATTAATACATATATATAATAACAAAAAAAAAGATATTCAATATGTCAATAATTTCATTTTGAAATTTAAAATCTCACCATAACAAATGTTGAACCGGACTAAGAAAGCTCAAAAAGAGTAAAAGGAGCAACGAACAAAACGAGCAACACAATTAAAAAAAGGTATATATAAGTATACATTTCTCTAGGGGTGTATATCTTACACCCCACTCCATCCTGGAATGGAGTAAATTCCACTCGTAACTCGATGTGACGAGCGGAATAATATCCACCCAGAATAGGATGGGGTGTAGGATGTACACCTTTAAAAGGGTGTCCACCTAACATCCCTTATTAAAAAAATATTAGACCTTTTTTTATGGATCAGACCTACTCTTTGGTCATGTCGTTATTTTTAAAATATTAAATAGTATTATTAGAAATAAAAAATATTATATCTGCTGTAAAATTAAAATCTTTAAACTAATTTAAAGGGAAAACGACGAATTATTTATTTCTTACGTTCAAAATAATTATTCAAAAATAAATTTTTTTATTAGAGAAATATTTTCGTTTATTTTTTAAAAAATGAGTTTAGTCGGAAATGTAAAGTAATAAAACTTCTGTACTAACAATAAAACTCTTTATCACTTATGTTAAGAAAAATTAATAATTTTTTAAAATAAATTTTAAAATAAGCTTTTTAGTTTTCAAAATTGTTTTAGAAAGTGACAAAAAAAACAAAACTATTTTGACCCATATATCAAATTATACCAAATAAATATTTTAAAAAGTAAAATAACAACAGTAATGTCATATGGAGGGGTCTTTACAAAACTAACGCGGCTAATAATTTTTTGTTGTAAAAATAGATTTTTTAAAAAATTATTTGTAAAAATAAATTTGTGGCGGGGGGAGTCTAAACCGCATTTAGAGAATTTTCAATAGGACGGTGAATGATTCACCATTTTTATAAGTACTTGTGTAGGGTAAATGTCTCATTAATTGTTTTTAAAAACAGTTAGTCATTTACCGCTTTAAAGATGTATTTTGGATTTGTCGTTCGGAATTTATTTAGAATACGTTGTTTGAATTACAAAAAAATTGCATGCAGTAAAAAAAAATGTAATATTTGTTTCATATATAACGGTAAATTATTCACTGTTTTTAAAGATGGTAAAAAATAATATTTATAAAAAATAATTTATAGAAAAATATTTTTAAAATTATAAAATTTAATAAAATTATTTATAAAAAAAAAAAAAAAACAGATGGAGCTTAAAATTATTATCCTTACAAGCCAGCAATAAGCAAACAATTATTACATAAAGGAAAAAAGAAAGAAGAGAGCAGACCCCGGCCCAGCTCCCAAGTTTCAAATTTTTTTCCCCTTTGGATCTTGAAATAATAATAGTAGTGGCGTCGTGGACTCCAGCACTTCATGGCCGCGTTGCGAGGAAGAATATAATAGTGGGTGGAGAGAGAGAGAAAGTGTGAGTAGTGGGAAGAACACGCAGTGGGTTTGTAAAAGAAGGAATTCGTACGCGAAATGTGATCCTAATTTTTCAAAATTTTGCGTCGACTCAAATGGGTTTGTAAAAGAAGGAATTCGTACGCGAAATGTGATCCTAATTTTTCAAAATTTTGCGTCGACTCAAACGTGTGTCGCTTTCTGTTTCCCACTCCTGGCCCGCACATTACAGTGGTAAAAAATATTTAAAAGCTATGTATGGGACCGTGGACTTTCCTCCCATTCTTACCTTAAATATTCCCTGTTAGATTTTATTTGCTTTTTATTTGATTTAAAATTTAATTTTGGACTTTGAATTTTTTGGGTGGCCTAACAGGCTTTATTTGGAAGTCCAATATCTTGTTTATCACATATGATATTTAGTCACACATTGGATACTAATCACATATAATAGTAGTAGCTATATTTATATTCACTCTTCTTTGAGTGTATTGGTTAGGAGAAAGTGAGAGCAAAGACTTCTTCTAAAGACAAGAGGGCTCTCTGTCCCCCAACGGGTCCTGTAAGACTTCCTTAGGACTTAGGAGCATCGGCAGGGAAAAAACCTCTGTCTTATGTGCAGCTTCTTGGGCTGTTCCTGATGCTAGACTTCAGCAATGGTAGCCACTGCTTCTTAAGTCTTAGACTCTATATATAGGAGAAAAATTGGTCACTATTTCGAAATACATATACAGTATACAGTCTTCTACACTGAGCTTTATTTTTAATCTTTGTTGGATCTCTGAAAGTCGACAGGTTCATTCTGCGCCATCCCGGAGTCATGCCGATAGGGTGGACAGTGGTCGTTGTATCGCTAGGAGTGATTGTCGGAGCCTCGCACGTGGAGGGGCAATCTTACTTCTAGGACAGTACATCACACGTCTCGATCCACAGGCTTTATTTAATCCTTGCTATTTATTTATTTATAGTTGTTGAGGTTAAAATTATCGCTACGTTGAATGCGCTGCGAGCAAGTCAGAAGGTGACACGTGATGCAAACTATCAGCCGAAGGTACCAGCCGATAAAAGAAGGAACCGTCGAAAGGTGCTCGCGTCTTGATCAAGACCGACTCCAAATCGGCTGTAAGTCATCGATTGTCTCTGCCGAACGATGACAAGAGGCGAAACTAGGATAAGAAATTCGGCCCGACAAGCAGAAAAAGAACACATCTGAACACGAAGGGACAAATCTTGAAGAAGATATGCGCGAAATACAGAGCGCCAATCACGCAACAGACGCAAAACTGGCAAGAGCGCCCTGCATTAATAATCACCAAAGATCACGCCTCGGCGTGCAAATCATGGGGATGAATATTGTCACGCCCCGGGGTCGAAACTACGTGTCACGCCCCGGGGGTTTAAAATAAGCGAAAAACGTATACAGTTTTTTTTTTTTTTTTTTTTTTTTTTTTTTTTTTTAAGTACACCCGCTAGGTACGTGCGCAAACCCGCTACACATACAAATTCACATCGCAAACAGACGGAGTCTCCTTTGTATATGCACGGCGTCGCAAGCATAAAACGTACTTTAACCACACTAGCCAAGAAGTTACGTTGAGGGAAAGATATCAACATGCGCAATAACCAAGCCGACCACCTACATTTTGAAAGGATAAATCCACGAGTTGTAAAACGGTGCCCACACGACACCTAAGTTTTATTAAATATTTTCGCAATCTTTTTACTTGATTTGAAAAGAGTGGCCGAAACAACAACTAGTAGGGGAAACGTTCATCCACGATAAAACACAGTTCAAACCCAACATCCACAACAATGTATCACACGCACATAAGCTAACTTGTCACACCCCGGGGTCGAAACTGTGACCCGGACTCGCCAACAGATCCGCCGCCTATACAGAACCCCGCATAGGCGAAGCGTCCAACCTGCAAAGAAAAACTACTATAGCTAAACAGATATCAGAGCTGTAAAATAAAAAGCTGAAAAGAACTCAAATCCAACACTGTACAACTGAAAATAAAGATACAATGTCCACCTCCCAAACATGATCAAATACAAATCCTCAGATACAAAACCCAGAACTCAACAGGGAGGGCAACCTGAAATAATACATCAGTGTACAGGCCCTCAGTACAAGTCATCCTCACTACAACAATCTCTCAAAAGTAGAAATAAAACTAATCTACAGACTGTACAATAAATGTCCAATGTGGGGGTACAGCTACTCTCCAAAGACAGGTAGGAATCTAGCTCGCGACTCCCTCGCCTCGAACAGCAACAGCAGAATCAGCATCTCCCACAGATGACTCTGCAAAACAAAGGAGAGGAAAGAAAAAGGAGGGGGAGAACTCCCAACGGGTGTGAGAACTACATCAACACGTAGTTCTCAGTGGGTACCGCCACCAAGCCCGACGGTCTGCCCACTAAGTCTACTAGAGACATAAGATAACAATGCAGTGAGATCTGAACAAGAAAAGCTGGAGGTACTCTACAGCTACCATGCCTCTATCTAAATGCTCAATGGGTGGTACAGATGAAAAATATATGTAACTACTCGCACCCAAGGTGCTCAATCAACCCAATCGAACTGACTGCCTCATAGGGTCCAGTCAAGCCTGCGCCTACCTACTGCCGTTACATCCAAGGAGGACCAGACTTACGTAGGGCGTCCGTGACTGCCAAAACTAGCCCAGCTAGAGGGACAGCATCGACAAGTCGCGATACAAAAGTAACAGGCCCACTCCGGACGGGGCACTCGAGGGGCGCGATCCCACCGAGGAAAAAGGTATCCGCGCACTCTGTCGAGCTCAAAGTGGCTCCTGCAGGCTATAGTCAAAATCCACGCTCACTCTCAGAACGGAAGGACCCAAGATACTCAAACATCTAGCACAATGGTCGGAGTACTCTCGACGACTCAGCTGATCAGCTCTCTCGAATCTCGAGACACTAGCAAACTCCACCAACTCGTGGCACAAAACACACTGGCTGGAGATACTCCACAGCCGGGATCGACCCACAACTCAGGGCTAATAAAATTGGTTGAACAACACTCAACGACCCGGGACCACCGTCAACCCCAACGATTCCCAACAATACTGTCCAGAAGATACTCGACGGTCCGAGACCACCGTCTACCTAAACGGCTCCCCACGACACTAGCTGTCATGCCCCGGAGGTCTAAGGATAAGCGGAAAAGCGCGTTTATTATTATTTTTTTTTTGAAATGCCAGTAAGAAACGACCTCGCCCACTGGTGCGTATCAGACCCGCCACATATACAAATTCACCCTTCAAACGGACTGAGTCTCCTTTGTATATGCACAGCGTCACGATTACAACAACGACAATAACAACATTCAACATACAATCTTTAACCACACAGTCACAGTCAACAAGTACGAGAGTGTAAAAACATTCAATCACATTAAGAGGAACCTACAAGTTTACAAACGGTGTCCACTCGACACCAATTCCTTTAAAAACGTCTACACATTCACAGTAAGGCGGCTACATCGTTTTGAAAGGATAAATCCACAGGTTTTCAAAGTAGTGCCCACACGACACTTGATTTTTGAAAAGCATTTTCGAAACCCCTTTTGATATCGTAAAACGGCCGCAAAGGTTAAGAACAATAATTTAAATCCACAGTGATATCAATCAACTAACCAACTATCCAACATGATCCACATTCACACAAATTAAACTACGGTTAAACTAGAATGAGAATAGAGATAACCCAATTAAAAGTTCTGACATATGGCCTCATACGGCCACAGTTATAACTGTGTTGCCTCACCACCGTCCCAATAGCCACACCTAATCGAACCTGTCACGGAGTGGAAAAAGTCAGTGACAAAAAAAGTAGATGTTTCAACAATAAACAATAACTTTAAAATAAATACTCTGCACCGGAACCTTTCGCTCTCCCTCATCATGAGTCCACACTTGATTTAGTCACATAGCGCCCGTCGGGGAGTAGACGATCTCCCCACGGGTAAAATCACACAGTTCACGTCAGGGAGTCGACGATCTCCCCACGTGACATTTATGATGCCCTTTACCCCTTCACGATGCGTGAGCGACATGTTTAGCCATCGTGAAGAGGTCCCCACCCTACACAAGTGGGGTACACGGGTCATTCAGACCACTTCTCCGGAAAAGTACACCCATGCGGTGGCCCAACCCGCCTGTGTACGTGTAAGCATCTACCAACATGATAGCCGAATACGGCGAGTAACAATCACCGCGACCCTCGGTCGCCACAGTTAGCAACAAAGAAACGGTACAAAATCATGCAAAAGGTTAAAACATTAGAAACATCTCATCTACTTTATTAAACAGGTTATTGCATACTTTACAATGATAAATTGCACATAATGCACTTACTGCACTTGTTGCAAAAGAACCCACCTGGTTGCGGGAAGATCGGGGTACTTGGGGTCTTTACCACACTCCCGCTGCTCACCTGGACCTAAAGAAGTCCCCAGAAACAATAGTTAATAACACGTACTTGTACCGGAAAACGGAAATCCAAACTAACCCCGCGCCGAAAACCCCAAAACGGCGCCCTCAAAATCACTCGGCGGCTCCCCGCGCGCATGCGCATCCCCCGCAGGCATCGTCGCCCGTGGGGATTGCCCGATCGGCGCCCGCGGGTGCGAGCCAGCGCGGCGCCCGCGGGTACTGCCCGCGGGCGGCGCCCGCGCGGGTGCGGCCTGTGCGGCGCCCGCGCGGGTGCGGCCCGCGCGGCGCCCATGCGGCGCTCGCCTTCGCGGTGTCCGCCCGCGCGGTGCCCTAGCGGTACCGCGCGTCTCCCCCGCCCGCGCGGTGCCCTAGCTAGCGGCACCGCGCGTCGTCCGCCCGCCCGCATCGTGCCCTAGGTTGCGCGGCGACGGCGGCGGGCCGGCGGAGACGGAGACGGAGAAGGCAACAAAAAGTACAAAAACCCCAAAAACGCTACGAACGAAAAATCACTCACCGGATAATCCGACGGGGGAGTCGACCGATCGCGTTCTTGCTTCCGGTACGTGGTTTGGGGTGATCGGATCGCTCCGTCTTCTTCCTCTTTCTTTCCTCCGGTTAGGGTTCCGCCTTTTTCCTTTTCTTTTTCTCTCGCGTTCTCTCCGGCTAGAGTTCTTTTTGCGAAAAGTGAGATTTTTCCTTTCGTACGTACAATTAAATCCCTTCTTTTAATTTCTGTCACCGATTAATTAATTCCTTAATTAATTAATCATATGGGATAATCCAAAATTCCTCGAAAAGCGTGCAGGATATTTTGCACGGATTTCGATGCGCGCTCAAAACACCGCAACCTTAGAAACCCTTTTCCGGGAGATCCGTACATCGGATTTCCGATCCGATCGCACCGTCGGTCATCATTTTTCGTGTACTTTTACAGAAAAATACTCATGCAACACACCGACCGACCCACAGGAACTCGATAATTCTACTTTATTAATCGAAATACTTTATTAACAGGTGAGTAAAAATTACAAGAAAAGTCGTATCACTACACTAG
The DNA here is from genome assembly GCA_029168755.2 of Tillandsia fasciculata. NCBI lineage: Eukaryota > Viridiplantae > Streptophyta > Magnoliopsida > Poales > Bromeliaceae > Tillandsia > Tillandsia fasciculata. The sequence continues at coordinate 122,559 of JAQOTM010000324.1, forward strand.
CACAATCTAAACTCAGCTACCAGACTCCACTCAGCCCCCAGGCACGAGTGCAACAATGTCCCATAGAAACCTGACCCTTCGGCCCACTACCTGGGCGAGGCAACACTATGTCCAGGAAAGATGCAAAGTGTGGGATGTCTAAAGTATAAAAGAACCTAGCCCAAGTGAAGGTTCTCTACTAGTCTGGTTAAACATGTAGCATATGACGGGGGTGCTAGGTCAAGTTCCAATAATAGCATTTAAATAAACTGAATCATAAGCAGGGAACATTAATGGATATAATCATCAAAACCAATCAAAATAAGCCTCATCTCCCTAAACATGCTCTCAACTAGCATAGGTAAATACAATTATTGAACATATAATATCTCGAAGGTATCTAATGTGTACCATAAATCATGTAAGTCTCAATCCACATGAACTATATCATTCTTATGCTCACATCTCAAAGCTATAGGTTGTACAATGAATTATGCATGCTCTCAATTACCAGACATGAATATCTTATCTTGCAAGTCTATTAGGCATATCTGAATATCATATCATACAATTCCTCAAACCAATGTCATTACCAAGCTTACATCTCAATCAAATATTGGTACACTAACATGCATGCATTCTATTATATAGAATTAGAAAACCGTCTACCGGTTCTGGAGACGAAACAACCCACATTGTTCGCTTTCCGCAAGCAAAGCCGAAGTCAGTGAAGTGTGCAGCCACTTGCTAACAAAATCCGCTAGAACCGCACCCTCGGTACACAGTCGCACCGGCCTCTGCTCAAACCAACAACACAGCCCACAATTAAACAATATCACAACTTACCCACAACAAACACTTGCTGTTTTTCCAAAACAGCACAAAGAAGGCCCTTTTTCACCTACATTCTGTCCTCAGAAAAATCTAGAAAAATCACCGTTGCGATCCTCGTGACGAGTAGATACAAATCGAGTATTTATACACCTCAATCCGACACCTGTAGGCCAAGATATAAATGAAACACTGTAGTAAGCCAAACAATCCACAATACAATTTTGCAGGAAAAACAGTTCCAAAGAAGCTCAATTATCACCTTCGAGAAGTCCTCCAAAAATTCCAATAAAAATACGTGTGCGTCCCTCTCGAAGAGTAGATGCCGATCGAGTCTCATATGCCCCGATCCGAAGCTCATAGGTCAAGAAAGAAAATCGACAAGCCTCCACTGTCGAAAATCTCATAGTAGAAAAGGGGGTCACAAAACACCTCGGGAACCATGCCAAAAACCCAAAGTGAGGCGAAGCAATCGCACAAAAAACGAAGAAGTACCTCTCGTGAACGCGCCGCCGCAAAAATCGGCTCAAAAGTCCATCGGGGTGATCCAGGGTGTCTCGCGGACTGAAAAGTGACGATGGAAGCCAAAATCCAAGAAACGTCGCAGTACGCCGCGTCGGAGAAAGCGCGGATGTCGAGGCCTCCAAAAAATCTGAAAATCCCTCAGTAGATGGAGCACAAGATGATGATCATCTTTGCTTAAAGGCTCAGCAGGAGAAGAACTCGGGAAAAGGTCCAAATCGCAGGCCAAAAGCGGGCTATATATAGCCAAAACTGAACAATTCCATTAATTCCCCTTGTGTCCCCGGATTCGGGCGCCCGGTCCGATTCGGGCTGCTACAGTGCCCGCCAAAAAACCGGATCTGCAGCCGTCCATCAGCGCCCGGATCGCTCACAGAGCGACACGTGTCCCCCAAACAGGCAACAGCGGTCCAGCCAACCCGGCCGCGCCACGTGGCACGCCCCGCGCCCGCCTTCCCGCGCGTCAACGCCTCGGTCGGCGTGCCCACGTGCGCGCACGCCACGCTACCGGTGACCACGCCATGCACGCACCCCGAGGTACCTGCCGCCCTGCTCCGTGAACCGTGCCGGTGCACCCGCCAATCCAACTCTGCCACGTGTCCAGACCTCAGCAAATAGGAAGATGCCACGTGGCACTCTCCCGCGCTGCACCGTGCGCCTGCCCGCGCCCGCGCGCCTGCCTGCGCCTGCTCCGCCGCCTGCCCGCGCCTGCGCCGCCGCGCTCCGCCGCTGCCCGCAGCCGCCGTCGATGCCCGGCCGGCCGGAACTATAACCCAAGCCTCAAAAAACGTGCTTTACATCCGGACTCTGAAAAAAATAAGTAGATAGTCCATTTCGATCGTTTTCGCGTGCTGAATCCAAATCCGCTGTCCGTTTTGTCAAATTTCACTTCTAAAATTTGTCGAAAATTCCCAAAAAAGTGAACTTGATCTATTTTTCGTGCCGGGTCAAATCCTTGGTTCCAATACGCGCGCAAACACCTCTATCACCCAACATGGGCCTCTAGAAGCTGCTGATCAACCAGTAACCTCATCGCGGGGATCCGGGTCCTCACATAACTAACTAAAACAATCAAAATGAAGGTAAAAGAAAAGTCACCAGCCCCTAATCGGGCTAAGATCCTCAAGTCGCGGCCTCATTGTCGTCCCGGACCCCACCCCTGACCGAACCTGTCACAGTGTGGGAAGTCAGTGACCAAAGAGTAAGAGGTAGATGTAAAACATATAAGATGCTAAAAGTACTGAAAGGAAAGCAAACCGATAAAGTAGAGCATCCAAAACTCCCCCTCATGAATCCACAATACCACTGTTAGTCAGAACGGAACACCTGCCGAAAGGTCTAAAGACCCCCAGCGAGACGAACACCTTGCTCCCACCTTGTTACCTCCAACCCCTCCACGGCACTTGTGCAGCACCTTGAGTAATCGCGAGGGGTCCCCACTATGTCACCTTGTGGGGTACACGGGTCAACATACCACCTCTCCGGAAAAGTACACCGATGCGGTGGCCAAACAACTGGTGTGTGTGTAAGCAACCATGAGCATAACGACCGAAGTCCATGTGTGATATAGAGCACCGCAACACCAGTCGCAACAGATGGTAATCAAAGGGATACTCATGCGAGAAGGGGTTAGTTGAAAACCATTAGCACATCTACTTTACTCTTACACAGAACATGTTGAGACCTCACTTTGAAAGAACGCACGATAATGGTACCTGTTGGGTTGTATTAATTGGATCTAAATAGGGGAAAAAACACCTAGAGGGGGGTGAATAGGTGTAAACAGTAAACACTCAAAATCGTTGCGCAATAACACCCAATGCGGAAATAAAAAATAACACGCAAGATTTTTACGTGGAAAACTCCAAAACTGGAGTAAAAAACCACGGAACCGATAACACGGCGAAATCCACTAGAATTAAAACACGTACAAAGGTGATATACCGTACTCACAGACGACTCGACCTTATTCCATACGCTCCTAGTAGATCTTCTCTGCTCGCTCCGCAACGCTCCTCGAATCCACGATTAGCGTCCAACGCCGAATCCACGACGTCCAACGTCGAATCCACGACGTCCGACCGAATCCACGGTCTTCACCCAATAGCACGTCTCAAATCCACGAACGTACCTCGCTCCGAATCCACGAGAGCGGTTGCACCTTGAATCCACAAGGCCACGCGAGTCCACGCGCCGATTTTGGAAAAATCGTTGTTTTTGGGTGGTGATGATCCGCCGAATACTTAGATTAGAAATAGATCGGAAATACCATCTAAGTATTCATTAATTTGATTCTACTCAAAATCTGAGTTTGAAAACCTAGAATCAAATTAATTAATATAGATGAAGAAACATAGAATTAAATCTAGTTATTTCCTTTCTTCTCTATATGTGGATTTTTCTCTTTTCGACCGTATTTTGGATTACCCTAAAAAAATGAATCGTAGGGTTTATTTATAGGTTAGAAACCATTGGAAGAAGATAAGAATCAAAAACTAACCTTTTCTGGAATTTTTCAGGACGACGGTCCGGACTGAAATTTTGGCGGTCCGGACTGTCGTGGCTAAACAGACTATTTCCAGAAAAACATACCTTTGGGGTCCGGACTGAAGTAACCACGGTCCGGACTGTTCATGCAATTCCTGCAGAATCCATGTTCAGGGTCCGGACTGAAGTAACCATGGTCCGGACTGGAATTGCGCATGAACTACCCTATGTTCGGGGTCCGGACTGTAGTGCCTGATCCGGATCCTGAACATGTAATATGTCCAGTTTTTGATTTTTATGCAATTAAAAATTCATCCAAGTGTTTCTACACTATAAGAAGTATTCGGATCACCAAAAATATTTAGTTAAACGTACCTGATCCTTTTGAATTCTTCTTTCTTGAGATTGAGGTATATGATCCAAACTTCTTCATCTTCAATCTTCAAGACTTAACCATTTGCACGAAATACGCCAACACAAATTCCTTAACAATCTCCCCCTTTGGCGGTTTCGTGACAAAACACAAATCCACTCAAGAAAATTCAAAAAGATATTTTTGTTGCTATCACCATACAACAAAAATTTACATTGGAGATCCAAATAAAGATAAATACATGAGATAAACTCCTAGAACAGACTCTAGACTTAGACATCTGTACTCTCTGCAAAAAGAAATCATTCTTGACAAACGAGATCGTTAGATACCTCAAGAATTTTAGCATTCAAAACCAAACACAGAGATAGAGTTTATACTCACCATGACATTCACGAATTCAGATATGTAATAAGATCACAATCAAAAAACGACATATCTTCTAAGCATTAAAGATCCAAATGTCATAGAATTGTTAGTCAACAACAACAACTTGTTAGTTATATTACATGCCCAAATAGTTAGTCGAATAGTTAGTCGAGGCATGCATGCAAAACACAATATAAAACCAAAGTTGAAGTTGTACTTACCTTCATAGTTCAAAGTTCACAACCATCAGTCGATCATTGTTTGTTCTCTCTCCCCCTTTTTGTCACAAAATCAAGCCAAAATTACAAAATAAAAGGAGAGTTAAAAGTTCAAGACAAGAAAATGTGAGAACTAAACTAAAAACCTGCAAAACAAAATTAAAGATTAGAACAACATAAAATTACTCAGAATCCTCCGAACTAATGCATCCGAGTTTTTGGAAAATTTTCTTAATGCGCTTGTTCATGGATACCTGTTCCTTTTTTACTTCTCTTATTTCTTCCTTCATTTCAACAAATTCATTTGACATGCGTTCCTGCTCAGAGGAAAGGCGTTGTTGCTCTCTATAGATGGAGGTAACTGAGGCATCATCCTCTGAAGTTGAAGGAGGTGCAGGTTTTGCTGCTGGTGCTGGTGGTACTGACGCTGTAGCTGCTGAAGTTGAAGGTCGGCGTCGGAGAGGAGGTGAAGAAGGCTCATCTTGTTTCGTTGGGAGGGACTTTACGATAGTCGTATCGTTGATTGTTCCCAAACTATGCATATAAGTCGATGATGAAGTATCGACTTTGAATTTCTTCAAAATTCGCATAATTATGATTGGGAAGGGAAGTCTCTCTGTGGGATGAGCATGTTCCACATACCGTGCCATCCTTGACCAGATGAGGAAAGGAATGTTGAAATTAGAACCTAAAGCTGCTGCCGGGTTTCCAAGGAGATAGAGGAATAGCATTCTGTCCCATCGAAGAACTTTTGTTTGCATGTTGGGAAGAATGTTGTAGCAAACAACAAAGTTCAAATATCGATACTCCGGTCGAAGTTCTCTTGAAAAGACTGAGTTCCCCGTCGACTGAGTATCTGGCAGACAAATTCCATTCACGACCACTCTCCATGTGGTGGTGGAGAAGACATGACCTTTTAGGTAATGAGTTCCTTCAGCGCTGGCCTTCATCCCTAACACCTCTCCAATTAATTGAGGTGTGACCTTAATCTTAATATTTCTAACCATTATTAGAAATTCTCGATGTCCGTCCTCTTGATCAATCAACCTTGATCCATTCTGATAAAACATCCTCACCTAGTGAAGACAATATCTAGTAGGCTCAGGGAAATGACAAATGGGGGCAAGACCCGCATTGTCAACAAGAGTGCCAAAGAGTGCAGATCGCTCCCTCAGAGCTTTGAGATTGACATGCCTTTCACCAATGCATTCCCTCTTTTCGAAGTCCTTAATTCTTTCTGAGCTTATAAAATCTCGTGGAGGAGGCTGACTTGCTAGTGGCTCCTCAATCGATATTCCTCGAGCACTTCCTCTCTTGTGCGTGACGCTTTTTTTTTTTGACTTGTGAGGAGTTTCTTCCATTGGAGCTTTGCCCTTATCTGCAGTAGTTGGTACAGCCTTTGAAGATGCAGCAGGGGCTTTTCCCTTTGAAGTAGTAGGTGCAGTTGCTTCTACCAATAGTTCATCCCAATCAATGGATTCAGTTTCTGATCCCGAATCCGAGTCCTCTCAACCCTTCTTAGCCCTCTTGGGCTTGTTAGTTGCTCTTGTGTGAACTATGGCAGTAAAAAGAAAGATTATCCAGGTTATCACTGTGAGGTCCCAGAATCCCCGGCGTAGGAGTTGCTGGTTGTTTGGCAGCTTTTAGTGGCCGTTGGGAGTGTGGTGCGCGTGTCGGGCCCAAGAAATGGTTTAGTGATGCAATTTGGGATTTAGATGCATCACTGGAGGCCTGCGGGATGTGTCGTTGGTGTTTGCGCGCAATTGGGACACACGTGGTGGACTTCGGACTTAATTTGAGACCCCGTGGGAAATTGGAGGACCCGTCGGGTGTTTAGAAGTGATTTCGCGCGATTCAGATGTCAGAATTGGACTCCGGGTGAAGTCCGGATAAAGGTTTACCTCTCCGGTCGCCTTCGGGAATTTTTAGAGTTGGAATTTGGCAAATCGGACTTTAAAAATGGACCCGGCGCGAAATCGGATCGAGTGGGCATTCGGCAAATTTTCGGGTGAGAATTTGGAGAAACGGACATCGTTTTTGGATTCAGCGCGCGAAATCGCTAAGAATGGACTATTTATTTGTTGGATTTGGAGTCCGGTAGGCGTGCGCGCTTTTGGAGGCAAAGCGGCACGCAAACCGAGGCGATATGTGCGGCACGGACCCCAAGGAGGCCGCGGCGCGCAAATCGAGGCGCGCCGCATGACAGGACGTGCAGGGGCGCGTCAGTGCGCAGGCGCACCTCCTGCGCGGGCCACGTGGGGGGCCGCCACGTGGCGGACCCCCGTTGGAGCCCGCGCGGGCGCGTGGTCGCGCGCCCGTGTCACGGGCGCGTGTCACGCGCCTGTGCGCAGAACGCGCGGCCACGTGGCGCGCAGGGGGGCGGCCACGTGGCCGCCTTTCTTTTGTGTGGGCCGGGTGCACCGGGTGGGTGTGGTGGACCGGCCGGTGCACGGTGCACCGTGCACTGTGGACCGCCCCCTCTCCCCTTTTCTTCTTTTTCTCCTTCTTCTTCCTCCCGAGCGCCATTCTTCTCCTGCTTCGTTTCTTCTTCAACCGAGAGTGAGGGAGAGTGAGGGAGGAAGTGGAGAGGTGTTGCGGCGTGGCGTCGTGGGCTTCGTGGAGCGCGCGAAGTGCTCCAAAAAGCCAGATGGACTACGCGATACCGTCGAGGTAGGCCGTTCGTCATTCTTTTGTGGTATTTTTGGCACAGTTTCTAAAATTCCTTTTGAATTATGGATTTGACCCTCTTGCTCCGTTTTGCGTGCGGACTCCGGCACTGTGCACCGTTTTGCGTGCGGACCCCGTTTTGCCGCGGATCCTGGCACCGTGCACCGTTTTGCGTGCGGACTCCGGCACTGTGCACCGTTTTGCGTGCGGACCCCGTTTTGCGGGCGGATCCTGGCACCGTGCACCGTTTTGCGTGCGGACTCCGGCACTGTGCACCGTTTTGCGTGCGGACCCTGTTTTGCGGGCGGATCCTGGCACCGTGCACCGTTTTGCGTGCGGACTCCGGCACTGTGCACCGTTTTGCGTGCGGACCCCGTTTTGCGGGCGGATCCTGACACCGTGCACCGTTTTATGTGCAGACTCCGTTTCTCGTGCGGACTCCGGCGGCGTGCTCCGTTTTGCGTGCGGACTCCGGCGGCGTGCCCCGTTTGCGTGCGGATCGCGTGGAGGCCAATTGCAAGTGTCTACGAGCAATTGGTGGCAAATCGAGGTGGGTGGCCTTATCTCCAAGTTTTATGGACTGTACAGTATTTCTACTGATGTAGGACTATGCATGATAGTTTGTTTCATTGTGTAGCATGCTAGATTGTAGGAATTGTTATTCCTTTTATATCTGTTAATATAGTTATCTTGGAACTTGACCTAGCACCCCCGTCATATGTTGCATGTGTAACCAGACCAGTAGAAAACCCTCACTTGGGCTAGGGTTATTTATGCTTAGACATCCACACTGTTCTTTCATCCCTGGACATAGTGTTTTCTCGCCCGGGTAGTGGGCCGAGAGGTCGGGACTTGCTTTTAGTGTGGGATGCTTTTGCACTCTTGCTTGGGAGCAGAGTGGAGTCTGGTAGTTGTAGCGGGTTGCTTATCTGTGCGGGGAGCCGTTTGGGTAAACGGTAGTCCCGAGAGGTCTTGTTTCCCTTTTACGCTGTCGTGGGAGGGAGCCGTTGAGTAGACGGCAGTCCCGGGCCGTCGAGTATCTTCCGGTCCGTGTTGTTGGGAACCGTTGGGGTTGACGGTGGTCCCAGGTCGTTGAGTGTTGTCCGACCTGTTTTGTTACCCTGAGTTGTGGGTCGTTCCTGGCTGTGGAGTATCTCCAGCCAGTGTGCTTTGTGCTGCGAGCTGTTGGAGAGGCTAGTGTCTCGTGTTTCGAGTTAGCCGATCAGCTGAGTCGTCGAGAGTGCTCCGACTGTTGTGCGAGATATTTGGGGATCTTGAGTCCTACCGTTCTGAGAGTGAGCGTGGATTTTGACTAGCCTGCATATGCCAATGTTGATTACTCTATGCCGCGCCGTTTTCCTCAGTTGGGGCCGCGCCCCCTGAGATGCCGCTGTGGATGCGATGGTTGGCCTGTTGAGGCAGTTTTGCGCGAGGGATGAGTTAGTCGGACAGGACGCCCCACGTAAATCCCGTCCTCATGTGGATGTGTGGTAGTGGGCAGGTGCGTTCCTAGTCGACAGGCGCAGGCTTGACTGGACCTTTGAGGCAGTCAGTTCGATTGGGTCGATTGAGCACCTTGGGTGCGAGTGGTCTCATTTACTTTCCTCTGTTCCACTTTTGAGTATCTAGATAGAGGCATGGTAGCTGTAGAGTAGTTCCAGCTTTTCTTGTTCAGATTTCTTTGCCTGTTATCTTTTACCTCTGGTAGACTTGGTGGGCAGACCGTTGGACTTGTTGACGGCACCCACTGAGAACTACTGTGGGAAGTAGTTCTCACACCCGTCGTGGTGTCTTTTCCCCAGGGACTTCTTCTTCTGTTCCTGTGCTCCTGTTGCTGATCCTTCTGACCGAGGCGAGGGAGTCGCGAGCTAGTTCCCTACCCGTCGTTGGAGTGTAGCGGTACCCCTTCAGAGGAGAGCTTCAGTTGATTAGTTTACTTCTTTTACCTCTGTTGAGAGACCTTTGTTGTGAGGTATAGAGTTGTATTTTATTTTACAGTTTGAGAGACTGTTGTAGTGAGGATATTCTTGTATCGAGAGTTGTACACTGATGTATTTATTGGAGATACCTCCCTTTTGAGTTTTGTATCAGAGGACTTTTTATACGATCGTATTTGGGGGATGGATATTGTATTATTTTCAGTTGTACAGTGTTTGGATTACAGTTTTTAGCAGTTTACTTTCAGCTCTCTGATATCTGTGTACTGTAGATGTTTCTTTCTGCAGGTTAGACGCTTCGTCTGTACGGCAGTTTCCGTACAGATGGCGGATCTGTTGGCGAGCCCGGGTCGCAGGTTCGACCCCGGGGCGTGACAATCACCATCTCTGCTATCTTTGTGAAAAAGAGAATCCTGTGAGCAACAACTCAAGAACACGAAAAAAATTGTTAATTTTCAAAAATTTGAAAAATTGTACCCAAACAATCATTATTGTGTAGAGAGACTAGGAATCAAATTAGTTTTGCAAAAAGAATTTTAAAAATAGATCAATTCCATGATTTTCAAAAATTCTCATTATATGCCCTAAAACCGAATTTTCAGAAATCGAAGCCTAAAAATCCGTTAATCAAGTGAATACCTAGCATATAATCAAAACTAATTTACTCAGAGTTCTTATTTCAAAAGAAATTTGATCAAAAACCAATCTCAAACGAAAAAGATACAAATTTTTCTTCACGTTTTGAGCAAAATAGAGAAAAACAGTGAAAAACCGGAGTTTTGATCATGAAAACTCACTTTGAATCGAAGAACTGAGTTGGGAAGGCTCCAAATTGGTTGCTTTCTAGAGAGAGAAGCTCTGGAGACTTAGAAACAAAAGATTGAAGTAAAAAGAAATCAAAACCCTTTTGTTCTATATAAAACCCTAGCCGCGGTCCGGACTGCCTCAAGAATTCAGTCCGGATCGGCTACCCGCAGGAATTCCTGCGTTCGGGATCCGGATCGGATTGTCCAGTCCGGACCGGCTTCAAACTTTTTCTTCAGAAAAATTCAGAAAAATTCCAGAAAATCCAGAAAAAGATTGTAAGCACTTTTGTGTATCAACTTTAAATGAAAATCATCGTTTCATATTAAAAGAAATAGATTATGCTAAATCTATCAATAATATCCAAAAATGAAATGAAAATTTATAAAAATTAAATCCCTTAAAGTTGAACAAGTTCAATTACATCTATCACGATCTTATGAGTAATGCCTTTATCAAATCATCAATTTGGTAAAGAAAATGAAATACCAAGATCAATAGATGTTTGAAATCCCAAATATGTTAGATAATGTATCTAGTCAATTTGTTGAAGAGAGTGGCTCTTTGAGCATCTTTCATTAAAATTCCCACCTTATACCAACCTTGAAATTTGACAGAGTCAAGTATTTCAAAATGCATTTTATTTAATCAATTTGAAAAACCATGCTTGGTATACATGTGGTAGCTGCACACAGTACTCGGACGACCGAGGTGGTAGCTCTTTCCTCCATGTGGTGGTAGTTTTCACACTCCTCATTGGGATGTAACTCTTTCCACATCTTTTGAGCATAACATTTCATTGACTCCCCCTCAATTGGCTATCAATTATTTAATATATAAAGTATTCAACCAAAAATTGATCTCGATTCATACTCGACTCAATCGTCAAATAAGATAATGACTATACCAAGAGATCATTGAGAGAGAAATTGACTTTGATCACTTAAAAGATGACTTAATTGACATAAATGATCATTGCATCAAATGAATTATTATGATATCCAAAGCATAATAAATTTCTAATTATATAAAAGGATGCAATTAAAGTCAATATAACTAATGCTCAATTAATGTTCTATGTACAAACATAGATAATGAACAAAAACACAAAACAAAACCTAACCTAAGCAATGGTTTCAAAAAGAAATTATTTCAAGGAAAGCATTCCTATTGCCTTACGCAAATGAATAAATCGTTTTTGATCCAAAGGTTTTGTTAAGATGTCAGCTAATTGATCTTCAGTTGAAATATAGGAAAGTTGAAGAATATTTGATTCAACTAGCTCTCTTAGAAAATGATATCTAAGTTCAATGTGTTTTGTTCTTGAGTGCAACACAGGGTTTTTGAAATGTTTATAGCACTTGTGTTGTCACAAAGAATTGTTACCGAAGTTGCTGAAATTCGGAAGTCGCTCAACACACTTTTCATCCAAATGAGTTGGGTTGAACAACTACCCGCTGAAATATATTCCGCTTCGGCAGTCGAGAGTGCAATGCAGTTTTGCTTTTTACTATGCCATGCAACAAGGCAATGGCCAAGATAAAAACATGCACCACTCGTACTTTTCCGATCATCCACAGATCCTGCCCAATCGGCATCTGAATATCCTACAATATCAAGACTTGTTCCCATAGGATACCAAATTCCGAAGTTCACGGTTCCTTTGACGTACCGGATGATCCTTTTCACCGCTTTCAGGTGATCCTCCTTTGGTGCTGATTGATATCTCGCGCAAATTCCAACACTAAAGGATATGTCCGGGTGACTAGCCGTGAGGTAGAGTAGACTTCCAATCATGCTGCGATAAAGCTTCTCGTCTACAATTTCACTAAGAGATTCACTTCCTAATCCCTTGTTGCTAGTTCCCATTGGAGTCGGAAAATCTTTAGAATTTTCTAATCCAAACTTTTTGACCAACTCCATTGCATACTTGGATTGACACAGATGGATGCCTTCCTCATTTTGTTTCACTTGCAATCCAAGAAAGTATGTCAGTTCGCCCATCATAGACATCTCAAATTCGCTTTCCATGGTTTCAGCGAATTTAGAAGCATCATTATCTCTTGTTGCACCAAATACAATGTCATCGACATAGATTTGTGCTACAATGAAGTTATCCTGATAATGCTTCACAAAGAGAGTCTGATCTGCTCCCCCTCGAGTATAGCCCTTCTCCAAAAGGTGCTTTGTCAACCTTTCGTACCACGCTTGTAGGATACCGAACTTCTAAAAGTAGAAGTTAGACATTAAGTAGAATATGCCCAATTAATTCAAAGAAATCCTAATTAACTATAGGTAAAATGTGCAAATTCAACTTTTAAATACCATATAGAAGTTACGGTAGGATATAGTAAGTCGAAAAAATTATTATATAAATAAAAATAAATAAAAATAGTGTAAGATACTATTTTTATTGGACTTATAGAAGCAAAATATAGGTTGGAAATGACCTGCGCCGAAATCGGAGCGAAAACAGAAGATTTAATATTTTCTGTGAGAGACGGGGCAGATAAATTAGCAGAAAATGCACAGTGTCAGAAAATTTCGGAAACTGGGGAATGAGTCAGCATTATTTTTATGGGGCTAGATTTAAAGTTTCGGCCCATTTTGATACCCGGAAGGTGAAGAATAAAATCGAACTGCTATCTGTTAGAGATTACAGTCCGACGCAGTTTTCGGTGACCCAGAAATGGTCCAAACTGAAAAGTTAAGATAACCCACGATAAATTAAGGTAAATTGAGTCTGCCCGTCAAATTTGAGCACAAACGGACATCCAGAAGGGTTCCGCAGGCAAGTATCAGATAAAAAAAAAAAAAAATTGGACTAAATAGTAAATTAGCACTATTGTGTGGGGGGGGGTCCTTTATGCATAAAAGGACCACTTTCCCCTTTCTTCTTCTTCTCCACCCGCACGCAAGCACCAGGAGCACCTCCATGGAGAGCTCTCTCTCACCTTCTCCACTCACTCTCTCTCTCTAAATTTTCTTGCTCCAATGTGCACTAAATCGTGGAGCGATTTGCGGGAAGCCTAAGGCGAGCGAGGGCAAGCTCTTGAACGAAGAAAAGCTCGAAATCACGATTTTTTGAGGTGAGTTTCGCGGAAGATAAATTTGATTTTTGCCATATCTTTTTTGATCTATAATCTATATGATCTTAGAAGAATTCTTGTCGAAGAAATCGGCGAAAATCGTGGAGAAATCGTGATGAATGTGTAAATGAAACCTAAGGTTAAAAGAGGAGTTTTTGGATTTTCATGGGATTGATCTCATTTGAACCCATGGAAACTCAATTACTATGTAAAGAAACGTGTTGGCGAAGACGGATCGACATTCCGTCGAACGGCCGAAAAGTTAGAGCCGAAATACGCGCTCTAGGACTTTTGAGGCAAAAAGAGAAATAATGACATTAGTAATTTTGGTGGGGGATTTAAATGGAATCCTTCCATCATGGAGGGGTTTTGGGTAAACCCTTGACGATCCAGACCACAAATCGTGGAAGTTCGTCGTCTTTCGTCGGCGCTTTTGCGCGCACGTGAAAACACTAAGCATAGTGCTTGGAGGTTATTAATAGGCCGTTTTGGACTTGTTTAGGACATCCGACTTGAGGCGACCCTTGTGATCGAGACCGGTGCTCCCGTAGATTTTTTTTGGAGAGCCGAGCCGAGCCAAGGACCCGAGGTGGGTGGTGCTGTCACGCCCCGGGGCCAAGACTGTACCCCGGGCTCGCCAACAGATCCGCCGTCCCTACAGGAAGCCCTGTAGAGGCGTAGCGTCTAACCTGCAAAAAGGAAGATACTACACTAAACAGATATCAGAGCAAAATAAACTGCTAGAAATAAAATAAGTACAACTCTCATAATACAATAAGTCCTCACCAACAAATACAAAAGTCTTTCAAAGAAAGAAGAAAAGTACAACTCGATACCTCACTACATAATCTCTCAACATGACACAACCAAAATATAAGGGTACCTCTATAACACACTGAAGCTGAAGGGGGAAGGGGTCTATCTCGCGACTCCCTTACCTCGGTCTGGAAGAGCAGGATCAGCAACTGGCACCGCAGGAATTGGAGCTGAAGTCCCTGGGGAAAAGACACCACGACGGGTGTGAGAACTACCTCCCACAGTAGTTCTCAGTGGGTGCCGCCAACAAGCCCGACGGCCTGCCCACTAAGTCTACTAGAGACAAAAAGTAACAAAAGAAATGCAGTATGTGTTACGGAATTTGAGTTGGCGTATTTCGTGAATGTGTTAAGTCTTGAAGATTGAAGATGAAGAAACTTCGGATCGTATACTTCAATCTCAAGAAAGAAGAATTCAAAAGGATCAGGTATGTTTAACTAAATAATTTTGATGATCCGAATACTTCTTATAGTGTAGAAACACCTGGAAGAGGTTTTAATTGCTTATTCATCAAAAACTGGACATGGGACATGTTCAGGATCCGGATCGTGGCTTTCAATCCGGATCCCGAAAGGTGTTTGTTCATACACTGGTTCAATCCGGATCGCAGCACTCTCTGATCCGGATCCCGAACACTAGTTTTACCTGTTTGCTTCTTCGATCCGGATCAGGAATTGCAATCCGGATCCCGAACATGTTTTTCTGGTAAAACTGTATGAACGATCCGGATCGTGGATTTCGATCCGGATCCCGAACAGGCAATTTTCTGGAAACCGTCTTTTGTGCTTCTGCAATCCGGATCGTGGCTTTGCAATCCGGATCGCCGTCGGTAAAACTTTCCAGAAAAGTTTGTTTTTGATCCGAATATTCTTCCTAGGGTTTCTAACCTATAAATAGCCCTACCATTTCATTTCTAGGGCATCCGCAATAGAACGGCTGATTGAGAAAAGATAGCCGAAAAGAAAAATCCACATATAGAGAAGAACGGAAATCATTAGATCTATTCTATGGTTCTTCATCTATATTGATTAGTTTGATTCTAGGTTTTCATACTCACATCTTGAGTAGAATCAAACTAATGAATACTTAGATGGTATTTCCGATCTATCTTTAATCTAAGTATTCGGCGGATCATCACCACCCAAACAAACAACGATTTACCCCAAAATCGGCGCGTGGACTCGCGTGGCCTTGTGGATTCAAGGTGTTATCGCTCTCGTGGATTCGGAGCGAGGTGCGTTCGTGGATTCGAAGCGTGCCATTGGGTGAAGACCGTGGATTCGGTTGGACGTCGTGGACTCGACGTTGGACGCTGTGGATTCAGCGTTGGGCGCGGATCGTGGATTCGAGAAGCGTCGTGGAGCGAGCGGGAAGATCTACTAGGAGCGTATGGTAAAAGGTTGAGTCGTCTGTGAGTACGTTATATCACCTTGTACGTGTGTTAATTCTAGTGGATTTCGCCGTGTTATCGGTCCCGTGGTTTTTTACTCCGGTTTGGAGTTTTTCCACGTAAAAATCTTGTGTGTTCTTTTATTTTTCCGCATTGGGTTTTATCGCACAATGATTTTTTGAGTGTTTATTGTTTACACCTATTCACCCCCCTCTAGGTGTTTTTTCCCCTATTAGATCCTTATTAACCTAAACCCAACAAGTGGTATCAGAGCGGGAATAGGGTTGTAAACAATGGTTGAAGGTGGAAACATCAATCGACCCCCTTTCTTTGATGGAACTAATTATGCGTACTGGAAAGTACGGATGAAAGCTTTCTTAATTTCCATCGACGAAAGGGTGTGGCAATCAATTGAATTAGGATGGTCTAATCCAACTGAAATTTTAGATGATGTTCGCACCTTAAAACCTAGGTCGAAATGGACCAAGGAAGAGATAGACTTATCTTCTTACAATGGCAAAGGGATTAATGCTCTATTTAATGCTTTGTCACAAACTGAGTTCTCTCGCGTCTCGGCATGTGAGACTGCGAAAGAAATCTGGGATGTTCTTCAAGTTACGCATGAGGGAACTAACTTAGTGAAGATTCAGAAACTGCAAATGCTCACGAGCAAGTTTGACTCTATCTCTATGGCAGAGAATGAATCCTTCACTGACTATTACACACGATTGCAAGACATCGTGAACTCATGTGCTAACTTGGGAGAGAAGATTCCAGAATTTAAAGTTGTAAGAAAAATTCTAAGAACTCTTCCTGAACGATTTCGCCCGAAGGTCGCAGCCATTGAAACAATTAAACACCCGGACGAAATGCGTGTAGAAGAATTAGTAGGTGCTTTACAAACTTATGAAATGACTTTTCCTACTAACTATTCTTCTGGAAAGGCATCCTCTTCTAAGTCTTCAGGTTACGCATTGAAATCAACTAAAGAAGAAGACGCGGATTCATCCTCCTCGGACGACGACGAGAACATTTCTATGGAGGACTTTGAGAAGCAGCTCGCTCTCTTGACAAGGAAGTTTCGCCGCAACTTTCGAAGGGGAAATTCAAGCAAAACTCAATCCTTCGGAAAGTCGAAGAAAGGCAAGGGTCCTTCAAGTTACAAGTCAAGAAGCAAGAGAACTTCTCAAAGGATAAGAAAAGTTCTGAGGGACAAGTTCAGTGTTTCAAATGTCGAGGCTACGGCCACATAGCAACGGAATGTCCCAACAAGAATCCGGCTAAGAAGAAAGCGATGCAAGTAGTTACTTGGGATGACAACTCCACGTCAAATGAGTCATCGTCAAGTGATGAAGAAGACAACGCGACAGCTTTCCACGCGTCCACTACATCTTCTCCCTTCATGTGCTTAATGGCAAGTACATCCGACTCACTGTCCAACTCCACTGTTGAAAAGATTGCAACGGACGATGAATCAGATGATTCGGAAGGTGAAGATTTTGTTTTAGCCTACCATAACTTTTGAGGGATTCAAAGAAACTGGCTAAGCAAAACAAGGGGTTGAAAGAGAGATTACAGGATCTTGAAGATGAAGTAAAAAGAGTAACCTCTATCTCAACCGATCTTGAAGTGGAAAGGGACAATCTGATTAAGACAAATGTTTCCCTTCAAGAGTCCAATGAGCATTTCGAGAAGAATTATATAGATATGGTGAACAAAGCGAATTACTTCTTGAAGCTCTACGGCGAGGCTCGACAGGAAAAATTGGAAATGACGGAGACCATACGCCAACTGAAGGATGACTTAAAGAGATTTTCTTCTGGAAGGAGTAAGTTGGACAGACTTCTTGGTCTTGGTCAAAGAAATAAGTTCGGCCTCGGATACACTCAAACTGGAGACATTCCAAGTTCGAGTGGTACAGTATTTGTGCCTCAGTCGGTATCTCCTCCTCCGACACCGGTGTTCACGACAAGCAACGACAACGAACCTACTACATCTTCCTCGGAATCGACAAGAATCAAGGTATGTTTTCGTTGTGGCATTTCAGGGCACATAAGAAGAAATTGCAAGACGGAAGCCAAACGCACACCTCAAGCACATCTTGCAATGACTACCAAAAGGGCTATTCCTCGGAAACAACTCCAATCAAATTGACGGAAAAGAGCCTTGGTAGTACACCGCTCAAGACGACATCATCAAGGAGCAGCAATTCTTCAAGCAAGACGCTCTCACCTAGGAAATCAACTTCACGACCATTACCGACGCACTCCAAAAAGGTTTGGGTGCGCAAAGGTGAAATCTTTCCCTGTCTTGCTACCAATGTTTCCTTGCATGCATATGATAGTTCGTCTTGGTACCTGGATAGCGGGTGTTCCCGTCATATGACCGGCGATAAAAACTGTTTTCAAACATTTGAGAAAAACTCCGGAGGACTTGTTGTTTTCGGAGATGGTCGGTCTTCCAAAATTGTTGGAAAGGGAACGGTAGCTATTCCAGATGGCCCGGTTCTAGATAATGTATTATTTGTTCATGGCCTTAAGACTAACCTCATAAGCATAAGTCAACTGTGTGATAGTGGTTATTCAGTTAATTTTTCATCTGATAAATGCACTGTAACTGACATGAACCATGCTTTCTTTTTAAAGGGGGTTAGATCAGAAAACAACTGTTATGTAGTTCCTTCTAAGATTTCTGAAAAATGTAACCTAGCATCTTTGAAAAATGAAACACTTTGGCATGAAAGGCTAGGTCACATAAACTTTAAGGAACTTGCTAGAATTTCAAATAAAGATGTGGTCAAGGGGGTTCCAAAACTTTCTTTTGAACAAAACCTTGTGTGTGGCGGTTGCCAAAAGGGAAAACAGTCTAGGACTGCACACAAGAATTTGAACCACATAGGTACAAAACGGCCTTTGGAACTTTTGCATATGGACTTAATGGGGCCAACTCGTCAACCATCTCTGGGAGGTAAATGGTATATTTTTTTGTTGGTTGATGACTTTTCTAGATATACTTGGGTAGCCTTTTTAAAAGAAAAAGCTGATACTTTTGATTCTTTTCTCGAAATTTGCAATCGTATTATGATTGAAAAGAATGAAAGGATTACTCGAGTTAGGAGTGATAGAGGTGGGGAATTCATAAATTCCAAATTCATTGATTTTTGCACTTCTAACGGCATTAAACATGAATTCTCTGCACCTTACACACCTCAACAAAATGGTGTAGTCGAGCGCAAAAACAGGGTCGTACAGGAGATGGCTCGTGTTATGCTTCATAGCCGGAACCTTCCTTTATATTTTTGGGCTGAAGCGGTGAACACTGCTGTCTATGTTATCAATCGAGTGTATTTGCGCCCGGGGACTTTGAATACACCATATGAACTATGGTTTTGTAGAAAACCTAACATCAAATATTTTCGCATTTTGGGAGTCGGTGTTTTATTTTACGTGATCGCGAAAATCTTGGAAAATTTGACTCTCGAAGTGACGAAGGGATTTTCTTAGGTTATTCTACAAACAGTAGAGCATATCGAGTTTTTAACTTAGAATCTAAGACGATCGTAGAATCGATAAATGTTAAGGTAGATGAAGCTTTTCACTTTGAATCTGAAAAATCTACCCTCGATATCTCTCTTGATGATGATACACCTGCTAATGCATCTTCTTCTAACAATTCTTTCGATAATAATGTTGATGCATCTAACGGTTCTTCAAGCTTATCTGATGTGCAGGAATCATCTCGTGTACCTCCGCCTACTCCTCTACCTCAAACGTTACGCATCTCCAAGGATCACCCTGAATCGAACATAATTGGAGATCCACAAGAAGGAGTTAGAACACGGAGACAATTGGTTTGCGGATTTGCATGCTATGTATCTCAAATCGAACCAAAGAATGTTGATGAAGCTCTCCAAGATGATTATTGGATTAAAGCAATGCAGGAAGAGCTCCATCAATTCGAGCGAAACAAAGTCTGGGAACTGACGAAGCCTCCGAAGCAACACAATGTGATAGGTACCAAATGGATCTTCAAGAACAAGAAAAACGAAGAAGGTACTATCATCAGGAACAAAGCAAGGTTAGTTGCTCAAGGCTATTCTCAAGTAGAAGGTATAGACTTTGATGAAACCTTCGCCCCTGTAGCTAGACTCGAGTCCATTCGTATATTGTTTGCGATCGCTTGTCATTTTAAAATCAGATTATTTCAAATGGACGTTAAGAGCGCCTTTTTAAATGGATTTTTAAATGAGGAAGTTTATGTAGCTCAACCGAAAGGTTTTGTGGATCATAAACTACCTAACCATGTTTTTCGACTGAAAAAGGCTCTTTACGGTCTGAAACAAGCACCGCGAGCATGGTACGAAAGGTTGACAAAGCACCTTTTGGAAAAGGGCTACACTCGAGGGGGAGCTGACAGGACTCTCTTTGTGAAGCATTATCAAAACAATTTCATAGTTGCTCAAATCTATGTTGATGACATTGTTTTTGGAGCAACGAGAGATAATGATGCTTCTAAATTCGCGGAGACCATGGAAAGCGAATTTGAGATGTCCATGATGGGCGAATTGAATTATTTTCTTGGATTACAAGTTAAGCAAAACGATGAAGGAATTCACTTGTGTCAATCCAAGTATGCACTGGAGTTGGTCAAAAAGTTTGATCTTGAAAATTCTAAAGATTTTCCGACTCCAATGGGAACTAGCCATAAGGGACTTGGAAGTGAATCACAAAGTGAGAATGTAGACGAGAAACTGTACCGCAGTATGATTGGAAGTCTACTATATCTCACGGCTAGTCGCCCGGATATATCCTTCAGTGTTGGGATTTGTGCGAGATATCAATCAGCACCGAAGGAGGTTCACCTGAAAGCGGTGAAACGGATCATCCGGTATATCAAAGGTACAATCAATTTCGGAATTTGGTATCCTATGGGAACGACTTTGGATATTGTTGGATACTCAGATGCCGATTGGGCTGGATCGGTGGATGACCGGAAAAGCACGAGTGGTGCATGCTTCTATCTCGGCCACTGCCTTGTTGCATGGCACAGTAAAAAGCAGAACTGCATAGCACTCTCGACTGCCGAAGCGGAGTACATTTCAGCAGGAAGTTGCTCAACCCAATTGATTTGGATGAAGAGCGTGTTGAGCGATTTCCGAATTTCAACATCTTCGGTAACCATTTTATGTGACAACACTAGTGCCATTAACATTTCTAAAAACCCTGTGTTGCACTCTAGAACAAAACATATTGAACTTAGATATCATTTTCTTAGAGAGCTAGTTGAATCAAACATTCTTCAACTGTCATATATTTCAACTGAGGATCAATTAGCCGACATCTTAACAAAACCTTTGGATCAAAAACGTTTCATTCACTTGCGAAAAGCAATTGGCATGCTTTCCTTGAAATAAACTCTTTTGAAACCTTTGCTTAGATTAGGTTTTGTTTTTGTTCTTGTTTTTGTTTTGTTCTTTATCTATGTTCTGTACATAGCACACTAATTGAGCATATATCATAATTGACTTTAATTGCATCCTTTTATGCATTTAGAAATTTATTATGTTTTTGATGTCATAATGTTTCAATGTTGCAATGATCATTTACGTTAATTAAACCATCTTTCTGTGATCAAAGTCAATTTCTCTCTCAATGATCTCTTGGTATAGTCATTATCATATTTGATTGCTTAGTCGAGTATGAATTCGAGATCAATGGTTTGGTTGAATACTTTATATATTAAATAATTGATAGCCAATTGAGGGGGAGTCAATGAAATGTGAAATGCTCAAAAGATGTGGAAAGAGTTACATCCCAATGAGGAGTGTGAAAACTACCACCACATGGAGAAAATGAAAGAAAAAGATACTCCATGAATGAAAAGCAAATCTTTGTTTTGAAAATGTTGATGAAATACATATTGAAATATTTGACTCAGTCATATTTCATGGTTGGTATAAGGTGGGATTTTTTTTAAAAGATGCTCAAAGAGCCACTCCTTCAACAGATTGTCTAGATATATTATTTAACTTATCTGGGATTTCAAACATCTATTGATCTTGGTACTTCATTTTCTTTACTGAAATTGATGATTTGATAAAGACATTACACATAGGATCAGGATAGATGTAATTGAAGTTGTTCAACTTTAAGTGTTTTAACTTTCGTAAATCTTCGTTTCATTTTTGGATATTTTTGATAGATTTTGCATAATCTATTTCTTGTTGCATGAAACGATGCCATTTGTTTAAAGTTGACATGGTAAAGTGCTTACATACTTTTTCTGGATTTTATTGTGTTTTTCTAACTTTTTCTGAAGAAAAAGGTGTAGCCGATCCGGATCGGGGCAAGTGATCCGGATCCCGAACGCAGGATTTTTCCTGCGGGTAGCCGATCCGGATCACATTCTCGGCCGATCCGGATCACGGATAGGGTTTTATATAGAAACATACAGATTCTTGATTTCTTTACCCTAATCTCTGGTTTTCAAGCCTCTAGAGTCTCTCTCTCTAGATTTCTTGCTTCTTGGTGCTTCAAAACTCAAAGTTCTTCGGATTCAAGTAAGTTTTCATGATCAAAACTCGGTCTTTATGGTTTTTCACCAAACGTGAGTTGAAATCTTGGATCTTTTTCGTTTGTGAATGGTTTTTGATCAAATTTCTTTTGAAATAAGAACTCTGGATCAATTAGTTTTGCTTTTATGCTGGGATTCTACTTGATTAACGAGTTTTTAGGCTTCGATTTCTAAAAATTCGGTTTTAGGGCATAAAAGAGGAATTTTTGTAAATCATGGATTTGATCTATTTTTAAAATTCTTTTTGGAAAACTAATTTGATTCTTGGCTTCTCTATATGATTATGATTGTCTAGGTACAATGTTTTCAAATTTTTCAAAATTGACAATTTTTTCATATGTTCGTGAGTTGGTTTTCACAGGACACTTTCTTAAACTCAAAGCACTAGAATCAATGGCATTCTCTTGGTTGATTCTGCTACTAGTCACGATGGTACTCACTCGACCAACCAACAAATTGAAGCGAGCCAAGAAAGTTCAACGAAAAGGAGAAGTGGAAGTTATAAGTGACACAGAACTTGAAAAGAACCTTGATGAAGTACACTGGGATATGCTGACTGATGATGATGATGATGAGGTATTGCCTTCCAAATCTAACCAAAAAGGGAAAGCACCAATGAATACTGGGAAAGCTCCAATGTCTGCTCCAACTATCTCCATAAAACGGAAACGACTTGCTCGACGTTATGGTTTCCGACGAGACACTAATGCTGACACACCAATGGCTCCTGACTCTCCGCCACGTATTGAAGAGGTAGTCGTTAATACTGACCGACTTCGAGTTTTTGAACGACGTGAATGCATCGGAGAACGTCATGTCAACATTGAAGCCCTTCGCAATCATTCACCGGAATTTGGAAGACTGATTGAACAAGCCTCTCTTATTCAAGTTTGCCGATTCCCTGAACTTCTAGGATTTTGTTTGTATCGTGTGAGAACCTTCTACACGAATGCGAGACATCTTCAAGAGGATGAAAATGGGTCTATGCATTTTTATACCTACATCCAAGGAATGAAGATCAAGATCACACCGCAGTTAATTGGTGAAGTGCTTGGAATGGAATCTAGCACATCAGGGGTTAACTTTTTGAAAGGAAAAAGCTTGACAAGTGCATTGTGGCAAACTGTGGTCGACAGGATTTGTTTGGAGGGGACTCAATCCGCTGATGGCAAAAGTATCAGATCCAAACATCTACGACTGGAGTACCGGTTTCTAAACTTCATAACATGCTATAACATCCTGCCAAACTTGCAGACAAAGGTTGTGAGATGGGAGCGTCTGCTATTTCTATATCTGATAGGACACCCCTCTGAGGCTATTGGATTAAACATGAATATTCCCTATATAATTTGGAATAGAATGTCAAGGTACATTGTGCATCCTCATCCCTTGGAGCGACTTCCGTTTCCTCTAATCATCATGAGGATCTTGCAAAAATTCGGTATTGATGTAAGCTCAACATCATATCAGCACAGTTGTGGAATGATCGATGAATCAACAATTGTGAAGTCACTTCACAAATTACCTCATGTTGTTGGGAAGAAGCCGTCTGATGGCACCTCGGCCTCACCGTCTCAACGAGAAACTGGCAATGATGATGAAGCTTCATTATCTTCGATTTTAAGTTACAGCACCGACTATCTGTCAAACAGGAACAAATTTTGAAGGAACAACAAAGGATTGCCAATGAGCTTGAACTAACGACAGCAGCTCACATTACCATCACAAAGAAGATAAATTCAATGGACAAGCGAGTGCAAAAGATACTGTCTAACATGGGTTGCACTACTTCTGACGTTTCAGATTCTGATGACTGACCATTTTTGACTCTTTTCTTCTTCTTTCTGTGCAGGATATTAGTCTTTTTGATACTTTTAGTTTAGTTCTCAGTTTGTGCATACTTTTAGAACTCTATTTTTTTTGTTACTCTCCTTACATATTGTAGCTCATGCTACGTTTTGGCTTTGTTTTGTGACAAAAAGGGGGAGAGAGTGAGAGAGTTAGAACGAACTCTGAACAATGAATGATGTGAACAATGATTGTGAATATCGATGATATCAAGGTAAGTATGAACCTCAACTCAACTTTGGTTTTCTTTTGTGATTTGTGACATGCTTCTATACTAACTATTCGACTAACTATTTGGGCATGTAATATGACTAACAAGTTGATGTTGGACTAACATACTTTGACATTTGGTTTTCGACTGTTTAGAAGATATGTTGGTTTTAACTATTATTTTCTTACATATCTGAATTTTTCAAATGTCATGATGAGACTAAACTCTATCTCTGTATTTGGTTTTGTATGCTCCAATTCTTGAGGTAACTAACGAATTTGTTTGTCAAGAATGTTTTCTGTGTGCAGAGATTACAGATGTCTAAGTCTAGAGTCTGTTCTAGGAGTTTATCTCATGTTTTTAATTTCTGGAACTCTTTTGTAAATTTTTGTTGTATGGTGATAGCAACAAAAATATCTTTTTGAATTTTCTTTGTGGATTTGTGTTTTGTCACGAAACCGCCAAAGGGGGAGATTGTTACGGAATTTGAGTTGGCGTATTTCGTGAATGTGTTAAGTCTTGAAGATTGAAGATGAAGAAACTTCGGATCGTATACCTCAATCTCAAGAAAGAAGAATTCAAAAGGATCAGGTACGTTTAACTAAATAATTTTGATGATCCGAATACTTCTTATAGTGTAGAAACACCTGGAAGAGGTTTTAATTGCTTATTCATCAAAAACTGGACATGGGACATGTTCAGGATCCGGATCGTGGCTTTCAATCCGGATCCCGAAAGGTGTTTGTTCATACACTGGTTCAATCCGGATCGCAGCACTCTCTGATCCGGATCCCGAACACTAGTTTTACCTGTTTGCTTCTTCGATCCGGATCAGGAATTGCAATCCGGATCCCGAACATGTTTTTCTGGTAAAACTGTATGAACGATCCGGATCGTGGCTTTCGATCCGGATCCCGAACATCAATTTTCTGGAAACCGTATTTTGTGCTTCTGCAATCCGGATCGTGGCTTTGCAATCCGGATCGCCGTCGGTAAAACTTTCCAGAAAAGTTTGTTTTTGATCCGAATATTCTTCCTAGGGTTTCTAACCTATAAATAGCCCTACCATTTCATTTCTAGGGCATCCGCAATAGAACGGCTGATTGAGAAAAGATAGCCGAAAAGAAAAATCCACATATATAGAGAAGAACGGAAATCATTAGATCTATTTAATGGTTCTTCATCTATATTGATTAGTTTGATTCTAGGTTTTCATACTCATATCTTGAGTTGAATCAAACTAATGAATACTTAGATGGTATTTCCGATCTATCTTTAATCTAAGTATTCGGCGGATCATCACCACCCAAACAAACAACGATTTATCCCCAAAATCGGCGCGTGGACTCGCGTGGCCTTGTGGATTCAAGGTGTTATCGCTCTCGTGGATTCGGAGCGAGGTGCGTTCGTGGATTCGAAGCGTGCCATTGGGTGAAGACCGTGGATTCGGTTGGACGTCGTGGACTCGACGTTGGACGCTGTGGATTCAGCGTTGGGCGCGGATCGTGGATTCGAGAAGTGTCGTGGAGCGAGCGGGAAGATCTACTAGGAGCGTATGTAAGGTTGGGGGTTTAAATGCGCGGAAGAAGAGCCACCGATGCCCAAATCTGTATATATTTTTTTTGAACATCATTACTCCCCGACGCGTGCCCAGACCCGCCGCATATACAAATTCACTCTACGCGCGGGCAGAGTCTCCTTGTATATGCACGGCGTCCTGATTACATCATACGTTCATCTCAAGCATTAACCACACTAATCGAGGTACAAACTCATACAACTCGCATTCCAAACAATCCAACAACTTTTATACAAGGAAAAGGGCCCGACTGATTTGAAAGGATAAATAATCGCAAGGTTTTGGAAGCGGCGCCCACACGACGCCATTATTTTTGAAAACTATTTCGAAACCACATAAATCCCACAAGGTTTTTAAATTCGGTGCCCACACGACACCCACAGTTTTTAAAACGGTTTTCGCAAACGGTTTTCTTTTCATGGTTTTAAACGGCCAAGCAAGGAAGGGAGTGACAGTATATTCGCATGAGTGAAAAAGAATACATCCACTTCGACCCCACGGGGGTGTCGCAATCCACAACTAACCAACCGAAACAATAAAGAGAGAAGGGAAAAGGAGTCACTATGTCGGAAGCCTCTAACTGTCAGTACAGCGTCCTCACGACCTCACCGGTGCCCTAGCACTCGCCCCTGGACGAACCTGTCACGAAGTGGGAAGTCAGTGACTAGAAATAGTATAATAAGCAAAAAGGCTAAAACATAGCAAACCACTGCAACCGGAGCAACCGTCTCTCTCAAACACCGCCTACAATAGCCATACCCTGTATCATAGCAAAAACGGGCACCCTCCCCGACCACCGCACCGGGCCCCTACCCCGGTGCCCCCTGCCGAGCACCTGCCTCGGCCGCCGAGCACCTACCTCGACATCACCGCTCACACCCCCCACCTATGAGGGCCCCCATTCCTAACGCCACCATTGCGTGGGGTACACGGGTCAACGTACCACTTTTTCGGAAAAGCACACCCTGGCGGAGGCCAATCCGCCGGTGTGCGTGTAGCAAAACACGAGCCTCAGGTCGATAATAAGCAGAATGATAATAAGACAGGGTTAGTACAAATACGAGAGAAAAGATCTACTATTCACCTTGCCCTGAACATACTATTTCTATTGATAAAATCCTATCCCCACCGTTCCCGGGAATGTACCCACCTTGTGTATGTCGTCCGGAGCTCGGCTCGTCCGTGTCCGCGCGCCTACAACGTCCCGCACTCCTGAAGGAACAAGTGTATGTCAAAGCTAAGAGATCTGAAACCCACCCTGACTCCAGACTGAAACCAAACGACGGACGCAACCCCGGACTCCGTGTGGCGGAGTTCCCCGCACGGCACCGACCCGTGCGGCGCACACCCCGCCTGCGCACGGCCCCGCGCGGCACCGCCCGCGCGGGCGCCCCACCTACGGGCGGCCCCGCGGGCCAAGTGCCGCGCGGCGCGTTGTCCGCGCGCGGGGGCGACCGACCCGCGCGCGGCACCAGGGGGCCAGCCCGCGCGGCGCCCCCACCCGCGGGCGGCCCCGCGCGGCCAAGTGCCGCGCGGCGCGCTGCCCGCGCGTGCGGGGCGACCCCGCGCGGCCCGGTCCGCGCGGGCGGCCCCGCGCGGCTATGTGCCGCGCGGGCGCGCTGCCGCGCGCGTGCGGGGCGCCCGGCACCGATCCGCGCGGGCGCCCCTCCCGCGGGCGGCCCGCGCGGCAAAGTGCCGCGCGGCGCGCTGCCCGTGCGTGAGGGGCGACCCCGCGCGGCACCGATCCGCGCGGGCGCCGCACCGCGGGCGGCCCCGCGCGGCCAAGTGCCGCGCGGCGCGCTGCCCGCGCGTGCGGGGCGACCCCGCGCGGCACCGGTCCGCGCGGGCGCCCCTCCTGCGGGCGGCCCCGCGCGGCCATGTGCCGCGCGGGCGCGCTGCCCGCGCGTGCGGGGCGACCCCGCGCGGCACCAGCCCGCGCGGGCGCCCCACCCGCGGGCGGCCCCGCGCGGCCAAGTGCCGCGCGGCGCGCTGCCCGCGCGTGCGGGGGGACCCCGCGCGGCACCAGCCCGCGCGGGCGCCCCACCCGCGGGCGGCCCCGCGCGGCCAAGTGCCGCGCGGCGCGCTGCCCGCGCGCGTGCGGGGCGACCCCGCGCGGCACCGGTCCCCGCGGGCGCCCCGCCTGCGGGCGGCCCCGCGCGGCCATGTGCCGCGCGGGCGCGCTGCCCGCGCGTGCGGGGCGACCCCGCGCGGTATCACGCCGCGCGGGCGCCCCGCCTGCGGGCGGCCCCGCGCGGCCATGAGCCGCGCGGGCGCGCTGCCCGCGGCGCGGGTGGCCCCGCGCGGCATTGCGCCGTGCGGGCGCGCCGCTCGCGGCCGCGGCGTCTCGTCGCCGTCGGCGCCCGCCTCCGATTTGGTGGCGGCGGCGCGGAGGTCTACAAAACGAAAACTACAACCCTAGAAAAGCAAGAACACCACAAGGCTCACCTTGATTTGCGAAGGAAGAAGGAGGAAGAAGGATCGTCCGCTTTTGCCGGCCAGTCCACCCACGTCCGAGTCCTCGGTTATCCCCCGATCTCTCCTTACTTGACCGTCCCAAATCACTACCGTCCCCCCCCCTTTTTTTTTTTTTTCGTCACCACCTTGCCGTCGGCTACGAGAGGGAGAGCAAGAGAAAGGAGGAGAAATAATAAAACCCTAGGTCCCTTCCTATCTCTCATATATATAAAATATATATACCTCAAAAGCCGTGCGGATCGCCAGCACGTATCCCGGAGCACTTACGGAGGGTCCAGACTTCAAAAATTTATTCTGGATGAACCGGGAGTCGGAAATCGTATCCGATCGCGCCTGCGCGCTCCGCTCCGCGAGCTCTACCGCCTAAAATTATCCGCGGGCCCCGACGGCCTGTTCGTAAAAACACCAAAAAATAAGGCCCTCGGTCGGACATTACAAGAAGAGGGGTTAGGGATGAGTCAAAGAAAGGCCGGGTCTTACACCACTCACCGCTAAAAACAAGTTTCGTCCTCGAAACTTAACCCTCACCTGCGGCGAAGAGGTCCGGGTTGCACTCCCTCATCTTTGACTCTGGTTCCCAAGTTGCCTCACGTTCTCCTTGATTGCTCCAAAGCACCTTCACGTAGGGAAATGTCCAACTTCGTAGCTTTTTTGTCCTCTCGTGCTAGGATTCGCACCGGCACTTCCTCGAAGTTTAGGTCTTTCTTAAGCTCAATTGCAGGGACGTCGAGCACTCGCGATGGGTCGGGGAGATACTTCCGAAGCATGGGCACGTGGAACACATCGTGAACTCGATCAAGGTTCGGCTGTAGGGCGAGGCGGTAGGCCACCGGGCCGATGTGCTCCAGAATCTCGAACGGCCCCACATACCGTGGGCTCAACTTGCCCCTTAACCCGAACCGCTTCACCCCTTTTTTTGACGGCGAAACCCGCGACAACACATGCTCCCCCACCTGGAATTCCACATCGCGACGCCTCCGATCTGCGTAGCTCTTTTGCCGGCTCTGGGCGGTCGCCAACCGCCGTCTGATGAGGCGTACTTTTTCCTCAGTTTCCGCCACCAAGTCTGGTCCCAAAAACCTTCGCTCCCCCAGATCGTCCCAACCAATCGGGGATCTACAGCGTCTGCCGTACAATGCTTCGTACGGCGCCATCCGGATGCTCGCCTGGTAGCTGTTGTTATAAGCAAACTCTACAAGGGGTAGGTGGCGCGACCATCCGTCTCCCAAATCTAGTACGCAAGCCCGGAGCATATCCTCGAGAATCTGAATCACCCGCTCGGATTGTCCATCCGTTTGGGGGTGAAAGGCTGAGCTGAAGTGCAACTTGGTTCCTAGGGCTCGCTGTAGACTTTGCCAAAGGTTTGACACAAGCCGAGTGTCTCTAGTCCACGTCGTATGGATGGGTGGGGAAAGAGCCGACTTCGTCAATCGATCCACTGTAACTCAAACCACATCGTGTGCTTGATGTGATGCGGAAAACCCGTGACGAATTCCTTGGTGATTCGCTCCCATTCCCGTTCTGGTACAGGTAGAGATTGTAGTTTTTCCCCCGCCGGGCGCTGATGTTCGAACTTTACTGGTTAATCGTCCAAACAACGGGAAGTGAACTGTGTTGCATCCCCCTTCGATTTAGTCCACCGAAGATTCTGCTTGAGGTCCTTGTACATTTTCGTGTCACCTGGATGCGTCGCATAGGGAGCGCAGTGTGCCTCGGACAATACCTCTTCCTTCAACTCTGGCAGCTCGGGAACGCAATTCCGCCCTCGAAAATGTGTCGTGCCGTTCGCACTCGCCGAAAAGTCGCTCACGTGGTCCGGGGGATTTGTCTCGAACAAGCTGTTTCTGTGCGCCTGTCCTCTGACCTTTCAGGATTTCTCTAATAGGGTTGGCTTGACCATCAAGGACAAGGGTCGCGCGACCGTGCCGGCCCTGCTGAGTAATCGCGCTTATCGATTCCTCCTCAATTTGACCCTTCCCGCTCAAGACATCCGCTCCTACACTTGCTTTTGCTGGGGTGATGCTGAATGGATAAGTCGAGTCCTTCAGCAACTGCAACCAACGCCTCTGTCGCAAGGCAACTCTTCCTATGTGAACCACTTAAGGCTCTGGCGATCCGAAAACACATCACGAAGAACTCCAAAAGGTGGTGACTCCAACGCTTTGAAACGAAGACGACTGCTGCTAGTTTCGAATCGTGTGTCAGGCAGTTCCGCTCACATTCCCTGCGATCCTCGCTGCTGACACCATGTGCCCCAAAGAGCCCACTTAGAGAAGTCAGAACTCACATTTCTTAAACTTAGCAAACAGCTTCTGGTCCCTGAGGTTCCCGAGAGTAACCCGCAAGTGCTCCTCTCAGTTGATTGAAGAGGTCATCGATCCTGGGCTTGTCCTTCACTGTAACCTTGTTCATCTCCATGTAGTCGATGTGCAGGCGTAGGCTTCCGTCCTCCTTTCGCACGAAGAGGACGGGTGCGCCCCCAAGGCGACACCCTCGGCTTGATGAACTCCTTGTCTAGAATGTCTCTTAGTTGTGCCTGGTAGAAGCTCGAAAGAGAGGGTGACCTCTCGCAATGCGTCGAGGCACCCGAGTCATACCTCCCAACCCGCACCGAAGAGCCCCTATAAGCCCCACACAACCAACCTGACAACAAGGGAAAGATCACACTAACACCCTCACGAGGCTCCGAGAGGTGCCAGCTAAGCAGACTGGGTTACTAACTACCAGAAACTCTCCCCCGAGAGCAACGAACTCATCCGTCACCAACACGGGCCACCTCCACCCGTCACCAACACGAGTCACAAGCTCGGAGCATATCCACCGTCCCGGATTACCCGCCCCGACGGTCCGTCCGACCGGGGCGACGGTCAGAACTAAGGTTAGGCTTCAGCTCTAAGGCCTACCACAAGGTCTACCCCACCCAAAGGGCTGCGTACAAGGCATCCTAGCCGAAAGTGATCAGTGCCAAAGCCCCAAGCAGTCGACAGATCCCTATGACCCACACCTGCCTCACAAGATCAACGACCCAAAAACACTCGTAACTAAGCCTCATGGTCATGCCTCGGCCACGGGAAGCTGGCGACAAAACTCACAAGGTCAGGTCCTACCCCCGTCCTGGCATCGACGGGGTGCGACACTCTGATTAACCACTAACGCTCGGTCCCAATCCGTTGCCCCTCCAAGCACCGGCATCGAATCGAGCGGCAAAACTCCAAATCAAACAGCGATACCGCCACTAGGAAACTTCTAAGCTCGAAGCCTACTGAAACAGCGGCCTCCAAGTACAATCGACTATCCATCCGAAACCTATCCGGTCGAAAAGAAAACATGCAACGAAACCAGTGAGAAAGACCTGTCTAAAGAGGTTGCCTAGGTTTCCCAAGCGCACACGAGGGAACACGCGCTCACCCACCCGTAGGACAACCTAACCGACCCTCTTGTGCAGAACACAGGAACTCGACCCAGAGCTACAGACCGCCCATCCATCCCATTCGGTTTGCCGGATAAGGGCTTCCCCCCCGCAGCATCGGCGGTCATTCTGGGGATAGGTGTCACCACGGTCTCTCCCAAGGGGGCTCCAACGGTGGCTCCCGGCGTAAGTCCCGAAGTTGCTGGTGCTAGTGCTACTGAAGGCGTCGTCGGACGAACCGACGGTATCTCGGTCACCGTTGTCGGAGAAGGGGCAACCGTAGTCTCGCTGACCGCCACCGGCGGTCCCGTCACTGGTGCGGTTGGTCCGGGCAAAGGAGCCTGGGCGACCCCCATTGGTGTTGTCGACCGTTGCGCCCACTGCCGCATGTTCCATAAGGGTTGCTAGCTGCCCGGCCACCTCTTGTAGTTGTTGTCGGAGCAACTGATACTTCGCCGCTATTGGCACCGTACTTTCTGCCCCTGCGTTCTCCGCTAATAACCCATTTCGGGCCATTATTCGCTATATACAAAGAAGCCAAGTCAACCCTAGACCTAACTGGTCTAGCACCACGACCTACAGACGCACCGAAAATAAATCCCCCTTTTTCCCTCGTACACTCACGATCTACTGGTCTACCCCAAGTTCGCTTTATTAATCAGTAGTTAGTGTATTGCGCCCCGTGGATGTTAGACCCCGACTATTGTGGTTAAAGTTCAGTCTCTGATACCATCTTAATCTGTCACGCCCCGGGGGTTTAAATGCGCGGAAGAAGAGCCACCGATGCTCCCAAATCTGTATATAATTTTTTTTTTTGAACATCATTACTCCCCGACGCGTGCCCAGACCCGCCGCATATACAAATTCACTCTACGCGCGGGCAGAGTCTCCTTTGTATATGCACGGCGTCCTGATTACATCATACGTTCATCTCAAGCATTAACCACACTAATCGAGGTACAAACTCATACAACTTGCATTCCAAACAATCCAACAACTTTTATACAAGGAAAAGGGCCGACTGATTTGAAAGGATAAATAATCGCAAGGTTTTGGAAGCGGCGCCCACACGACGCCATTATTTTTGAAAACTATTTCGAAACCACATAAATCCCACAAGGTTTTTAAATTCGGTGCCCACACGACACCCACAGTTTTTAAAACGGTTTTCGCAAACGGTTTTCTTTTCATGGTTTTAAACGGCCAAGCAAGGAAAGGAGTGACAGTATATTCGCATGAGTGAAAAAGAATACATCCACTTCGACCCCACGGGGGTGTCGCAATCCACAACTAACTAACCGAAACAATAAAGAGAGAAGGGAAAAGGAGTCACTGTGTCTGAAGCCTCTAACTGTCAGTACAGCGTCCTCACGACCTCACCGGTGCCCTAGCACTCGCCCCTGGACGAACCTGTCACGAAGTGGGAAGTCAGTGACTAGAAATAGTATAATAAGCAAAAAGGCTAAAACATAGCAAACCACTGCAACCGGAGCAACCGTCTCTCTCAAACACCGCCTACAATAGTCATACCCTGTATCATAGCAAAAACCGGGCACCCTCCCCGACCACCGCACCGGGCCCCTACCCCGGTGCCCCCTGCCGAGCACCTGCCTCGGCCGCCGAGCACCTACCTCGACATCACCGCTCACACCCCCCACCTATGAGGGCCCCCATTCCTAACGCCACCATTGCGTGGGGTACACGGGTCAACGTACCACTTTTCCGGAAAAGCACACCCTGGCGGAGGCCAATCCGCCGGTGTGCGTGTAGCAAAACACGAGCCTCAGGTCGATAATAAGCAGAATGATAATAAGACAGGGTTAGTACAAAATACGAGAGAAAAGATCTACTATTCACCTTGCCCCGAACATACTATTTCTATTGATAAAATCCTATCCCCACCGTTCCCGGGAATGTACCCACCTTGTGTATGTCGTCCGGAGCTCGGCTCGTCCGTGTCCGCGCGCCTACAACGTCCCGCACTCCTGAAGGAACAAGTGTATGTCAAAGCTAAGAGATCTGAAACCCACCCTGACTCCAGACTGAAACCAAACGACGGACGCAACCCCGGACTCCGTGTGGCGGAGTTCCCCGCACGGCACCGACCCGTGCGGCGCACACCCCGCCTGCGCACGGCCCCGCGCGGCACCCGCCCGCGCGGGCGCCCCACCTGCGGGCGGCCCCGCGCGGCCAAGTGCCGCGCGGCGCGTTGTCCGCGCGCGCGGGGCGACCCGGCGCGGCACCAGCCCGCGCGGGCGCCCCACCCGCGGGCGGCCCCGCGCGGCCAAGTGCCGCGCGGCGCGCTGCCCGCGCGTGCGGGGCGACCCCGCGCGGCACCGGTCCGCGCGGGCGGCCCCGCGCGGCTATGTGCCGCGCGGGCGCGCTGCCCGCGCGTGCGGGGCGCGCGGCACCGATCCGCGCGGGCGCCCCTCCCGCGGGCGGCCCCGCGCGGCAAAGTGCCGCGCGGCGCGCTGCCCGTGCGTGAGGGGCGACCCCGCGCGGCACCGATCCGCGCGGGCGCCGCACCCGCGGGCGGCCCCGCGCGGCCAAGTGCCGCGCGGCGCGCTGCCCGCGCGTGCGGGGCGACCCCGCGCGGCACCGGTCCGCGCGGGCGCCCCTCCTGCGGGCGGCCCCGCGCGGCCATGTGCCGCGCGGGCGCGCTGCCCGCGCGTGCGGGGCGACCCCGCGCGGCACCAGCCCGCGCGGGCGCCCCACCCGCGGGCGGCCCCGCGCGGCCAAGTGCCGCGCGGCGCGCTGCCCGCGCGTGCGGGGCGACCCCGCGCGGCACCGGCCCGCGCGGGCGCCCCACCCGCGGGCGGCCCCGCGCGGCCAAGTGCCGCGCGGCGCGCTGCCCGCGCGTGCGGGGCGACCCCGCGCGGCACCGGTCCCCGCGGGCGCCCCGCCTGCGGGCGGCCCCGCGCGGCCATGTGCCGCGCGGGCGCGCTGCCCGCGCGTGCGGGGCGACCCCGCGCGGTATCACGCCGCGCGGGCGCCCCGCCTGCGGGCGGCCCCGCGCGGCCATGAGCCGCGCGGGCGCGCTGCCCGCGGCGCGGGTGGCCCCGCGCGGCATTGCGCCGTGCGGGCGCGCCGCTCGCGGCCGCGGCGTCTCGTCGCCGTCGGCGCCCGCCTCCGATTTGGTGGCGGCGGCGCGGAGGTCTACAAAACGAAAACTACAACCCTAGAAAAGCAAGAACACCACAAAGCTCACCTTGATTTGCGAAGGAAGAAGGAGGAAGAAGGATCGTCCGCTTTTGCCGGCCAGTCCACCCACGTCCGAGTCCTCGGTTATCCCCCGATCTCTCCTTACTTGACCGTCCCAAATCACTACCGTTCCCCCCCCTTCTTTTTTTTTTTCGTCACCACCTTGCCGTCGGCTACGAGAGGGAGAGCAAGAGAAAGGAGGAGAAATAATAAAACCCTAGGTCCCTTCCTATCTCTCATATATATATAAATATATATACCTCAAAAGCCGTGCGGATCGCCAGCACGTATCCCGGAGCACTTACGGAGGGTCCAGACTTCAAAAATTTATTCTGGATGAACCGGGAGTCGGAAATCGTATCCGATCGCGCCTGCGCGCTCCGCTCCGCGAGCTCTACCGCCTAAAATTATTCGCGGGCCCCGACGGCCTGTTCGTAAAAACACCAAAAAATAAGGCCGTCGGTCGGACATTACAAGAAGAGGGGTTAGGGATGAGTCAAAGAAAGGCCGGGTCTTACAAGCGTATGGTAGAGGTTGAGTCGTCAGTGAGTAGCTATATCACCTTGTAAGTGTGTCAATTCTAGTGGATTTCGCCGTGTTATCGGTCCCGTGGTTTTTTACTCCGGTTTGGAGTTTTTCCACGTAAAAAATCTTGTGGTTCTTTTATTTTTCCGCATTGGGTTTTATCGCACAATGATTTTTGAGTGTTTATTGTTTACACCTATTCACCCCCCCTCTAGGTGTTTTTTCCCCTATTAGATCCTTATTAACCTAAACCCAACAGTATGAAAAGCTGGAAAGTAAACATCTACTGCTACTATGCCTCTATCTACAATGCCCAAGGGAAAAGAACAGGAGGACGATATGCCACTACTGACACTCAACTCAGAATACCCAATCCAAACTGACTGCCACAACGGGTCCAGTCAAACCTGCGCCTACCTACTGCTGTAGGTATGTCCGGTACTCCAACCGGTATCTAGCTCAATCTCAAAGCTGGTACTACAACCCGGTCTCGCCTACTCCGGAGTGGCACTCGAGGGGAGCGACCCGCTCGAGTCAAATAACTGCGCAACACTGTCAAGCACAAATGTGGCACATGCAGGCTATGATCCAATCACTATCTCACTCACTGGCTAAAAATCCACACAGTCACTATGACCATGTCCCAAAGATCCCAGATCCACTATCACTATCACTATACAACTGGTCTACAGACTGCTACAGACGCCACTCGGTCCCCAGACGCGAGTGCAAATGCAATCCCCAGCTAATAAACCTCCCGGCCCACGACTCGGGAAAAAATCACTATGACCAGAGTGACCAGAGTACTACCACTGTGGAAAAGCTAAGGTGATAAATAGATCTGATGTATGTTCAAGTTACTGTAGTTTAATGGCGCATGATAATTAATAACAGGCAATTATGCTAAGTTAAATTCCCAAGTTGCAGAGTTTATCAAGAGATCGACAGATTTAGCAATTAGCTACAGTGGTTTCAACATACAATTTACACATATTATCTAGCTCATATACTGTGCATGCTACTATATTTGTAGAATTAGAGTGCAGTCCATAGAATTTGAAAGCAAGATCACCCACCTGATCGCGCTAACTGTCAAGGTTGATACAGTTAACAAGTCCAGCAACCGATAAATTTCCGAGTCCACAAAGCAAAGAGCACAAGAACGATGCTTACAAAGTCCTGGGTACAACAACCATTCCTAATTATACACAATTCACACACAAAATCAACATTCCCAAAATCTGCATACACAGCTACTGTTCACACAAAATTTTACCTGAAAATAATTTTCCAAAAATTCCAATAAAAATATCACGACGATCCTCGCGAAGTGTAGATGTCGATAGGCTCTTGAATCGTCGAATTCCGATGTCCGGATGAGGAGATAAAAATCCGCGAAGTGAGTGCTGTCCAGGAATCTCACAGCAAAATAGCGGCTCAGTAATGCCTCAAAAACCGTGCCAAAAACCCAAATCTAGGCAAAACACTCAACACGAAAGTCGAAGATTTACCTCTCGTGAATCCAACGCCGCAAAAATTGCTGAAAACGGCTGTCGGGGTAGCTCTGTGGAATTTTTAGACCGAAATGCGACGACAACGGGCCTTCAACAGAAATCCGTCGCTCCGCACTACGAGGCAGAAAACACAGTCGTCGCGGCTTCCAGAAATTCTGAAATTTCACCAAGAGATGGGCAAGAGGGAGAGGAAGATCTTTGGTTAAGAGCTCAAGGGCCAATTCTCTCGGAAAAGTGCCAAAAATCTCAGCCCAAGGGCCTTTATATAGGCTCTCCCCAAAAAGCAGCCCAAAAAGCCAAGTTGACCACTTTCGGGCCCAACTTTCGGGCGCCCGAAAGTTTTCGGGCTGCTACAGTAACGGGCCGGCCCGTTACTGTGCGCGCCCGAAACTCCCAGAGGCCGACACGTGTCCCATTCCTGCTCCCCGCACTCGGCGCACGCGCGCCGACCAATGCCGCGACGCCACGTGTCCCGACCGTGGGTCGTGCACCGGTGCGCCCGACCAACCACGGGGCGCCACGTGGCGCCCCCACGCCGACCCGGTCAACGCGCACGTCGCGCGACGTGCGCGGCCGCGCCGCCGCCGGACCGGGTCGGGCACGCGCCCCGAGGCACCGCCTCAGCCGCCACTGTTGAGTGGACCGAGTGCACCAGAACCCGCCAACCACACAACGCCACGTGTCCACCGGTCTACCGTGCACCAGAGCCAAAAATTCGTGGACCGCGTGCACAACACCGCACCAACCACGAGATGCCACGTGGCAAGCCCTCGGTCCACCGTGCACCCCGCCAAAGCCCGTGGACCGCGCCCGCTGCGCCGGCCAACCGCAGCCCGCCACGTGGCCCGCGCCCGGTGCACGCGCCCCGCGGTGGACCGCGCGCCTGCGCCGCCCTCCGCCGCCGCGTTCCGTCGCGCTCCGCCGCCGCGGCGCCTCTCCGCCGCCGCCGGAACAGTGACCCAAACCTCGATTTCCGTGTTTTTGCGTCCGGGCTCCGAAAAATTCAAGTAAATAGTCCATTTCGCTCGTTTTCGCGCGCTGAATCCAAATCCGAGGTCCGTTCAGCCAAATTCCGCTTCTAAAATTTCCCAAAATTTCTCGGAAAAGTAAACTTGATCCAATTTCCGTTCCGGGTCACATTCTTAGCTCCAATAAGCGCGCAAACACCTCACACACCCAAAATGGACTCTCAGCAAAGAAAATAAGCTCCAATTTCACCAGAAACCCAAATCTGGGGCCCGACACGCACACACACGCTCCCTGAAGCCTCCAAACCAACAGTAAACCCTAAAGTGGGGATTCGGGTCCTCACAGGTGCTCTTACCGAAGCCGTTGGGCTTCTCTCTATGTCTTAGCCACTTGCACTATTGCATATCGCACCATTGCATTGTAGGATAGTATGTATTGCCATCTTTATACTTTCCAGTTGATATAGATATTTAGCAAATGTTATGCTAATATGTGGATTGGGAAAGATTGGGTCGATACCGAGGAATCCTATAGTGCGGATTGGGTGTGGACTGTGAGTCGACAATTGATGACGAGTGGCATATATGTAGAAATTGTGAACACCACACAATAATGAACGAGTGGCATATGAAAAGGTAGTGTAGGTAAACCTATCGTGACACATGTGGACATAGGTTGTGTATTATCTATAGGGATCTCAGTTGCCATTAGCCTTATAGATAGGGTATCCTCGTGTGGAGAGGATTGGATCATGCTCATAGTCTGTTTTTGGCTGGTGGAGGTCGCTCCTCTACGGCCGCCTACTCCGGAGTTGGTCACGGGCACG